>SNQJ01S0036756.1:6495-17486 GCA_010110895.2 Picea sitchensis
TTGCTCTAGCGACTAACCACCAGTTAGTCGCTAGAGAGACCAACCTTCTTCATTAAAATGACCAACCTGAAATGTTAGTTGCTAGAGTGATCAAAATTTGGACCTCGAAAAATAGTACAAAAAAAAAGTATATTTAGTAAAAAAAAGGAAAAAAAAATACGATGAAATTCTAAACCTTCGTAATATTTCGTTGTAATTTGCGCCCTATGTAGTAGTGTACCAACAAAACTTCTCAATGAATTCCACACAAAGTGATCATCTCCACCTAGTGAATAATCCACTTGCCACGATATATGCCTCCAGGACAAACTGATATAGAAATAAACATCATCCATGTCTAGATGCAACACTTTACCCTCGATAATAAATCATTTGTGGTTAGGGTCCAAATAATTAACCAGTTGGTGCAATAAGTACTCATGGGATCCTAGCTGGAGGCACTAAAGTAATTTCATCAACCCACAATCTTGGAGAGATTCCAAGGTTATTTCATCCCCTTGGGTAGAAAATTCATCAACCTCATGGGATCTCTCTTTCCACTCAATCATTTTGTCTAGTTACCTACACACATCCAAGAAACAAAAAAATAGGAAACTTGTTAGGAAACAAATTAGTGCAAAATGTGGCCCAACCATCACAACAATTGAAACCCTTTGTGTGTGGCCTTTTGAGCCAAGGCACATTCTTGGGTCATCGCATGATGACATATAGGTGTCACATGATGAACCATGTGATGCTTGTATAAATCCTCATGATGACCCCCAAAAATTGGGCCTCTTAGTTGCTATCTAATCATGCCTACATGTTGCCCATTTCCCCACTGGAATCCATCAAAAACACAAATGAAATGATATGGAACTCCTAGTTCTTACCTAGATCTAATGACAAGTTGAATGATTGAGCCAATCCTCCATAACAAGCTACGAAAACCTACACTTGGAAGAGGGTTTTTTCTCCAAATCTCTCCACTCACCTCTCTCTACAATGACGATTGATTTTTTACCATGGTAAGTTTCTTTTTATTACTTTTTGTGCAACAAAAAGTTTTATTTTCACATTGAGACCAAGTATTTCGGCTCCTTTTCATTATTTGCTATTATTGTTATTTTAATATCATTTTTAATTAAATTTACTCTGTTATCTAGTTTTTCATATGATTGACAAGATTAGAGGGACTTTCTATGAATATGGTGACATCCACTGAACTTGAGGTATGTGTTTTCCAAATTGGTATATAGGGATAGATTTTTCCTTTCATTTCCCATCTTGCATTATTAATCATCCATTTTTTCGTTAAACCACCTTAGGTTAAATTCCGTCAGGTTGCAACATTATCCACTCCATTTTCACTTCATAACTTGTTCGGTAGTTCCTACCCTTCATGGGTGCCATAATTGGAACTTGAATTGTCATTCGGTTCCCATGTTGTATTTTCCTCATAGGCTCAGGATCCCTCCTTTAGCCCCGCCATGACTTGATGACTAAGCCTTATTTTCCTCTTTTCATTTATATTCTATCCATATCCTGTGGTGGGTTCCTGAGTTTTTTTTATTGTTTCCTAATGGCCTCCTATACAATTGTTTCTTACATAATGCTTCCCATTGTTGCATTGTTGTTTTCCCATATCCCACTTACCATTATTGTCGTAGACTTGACCATCTATCTCTTTCATTATTTGGCCTCTATTTTGCATCCACCTACCCATGGAGAGAAAAACTGCTAACATTATATTTCACTTTCCTTTATCATTTACATTAATATTGATTAGGTTAGTTCCATGTGCTTGAAACATAGCAACATGCTATTAAGCCAATCATTCTCTCCAGTTGAGTATACTTTTATCTCTTTTTCAGAATCATAAAAGAACATGAAAAAATAAATTATCAAATACACTTTCATCTCTTTTTCTGACTCATAAAAGGACACAAAAAATGTACATACCGATCGTACTTCCATCCTTCTTTCATTCTCGTTAAGACATGAAGGAGACAAAAAACACAAATAAAGGATTTTTTCACCATTGGTCTATTTTCAAAATGGCAACATTAGTTGAGTCACCCTTGAACATGGAACCTATTTGAGTCATCATCATATAATTGGTTTTTCGCTTGTCTATAAATTATCCCAATAATATGAGTCAAATATACTCCTATGGCTTGTTACTCCTCCATTTATCATGGAGAGTGCTTCAATGCCTCTTGCATTGTTGCACTATATTCTTCTAGCTCTTGTGTCTTCCTTCCAAGTCACCAATGTGTCATGCTATATGTTCAAGGGAATTTTAATCCTTAGTTGGCCATCTTCTATTTTTTTGACCTTCCAATTCGACCATCTCTGTGTCAGTTGTACTTGGTGATACTTTCTCTTCACATCATCTCTTGATGTATGTTTCGTGTCAATTTATGGGGGATACATTAAGGCCCTCCTTTGACGAATCTCTTCATATTGAATTTATCACATTATCTAGGAGAGGGATCTAGAAACTATATAGTACCTTGGAGCTTGTAGTCCTTAGTGGAAATCCTCCATGTGATCGATATTGGGTTTACATCATTGAATCCTGATCTATTGATTATGTGGGTGTTCAAAATCATATACTCTATTCACACTTGTTATATTACACTAGGTACCTTGGGGTCCATCTTCCTCAATGATGGATTCCCTTACATTTTTTAATGGTATACTTCAGTGACCAATAATCAGACAGTTTCTACCATGCCCAACATCAACTTATCTATTCACATGATGTATATTTGTACCATCGGGGTTTGGGATGAATTCCTTTGGTTCGGGGAAATATAATTCCTTTACAACATCCATTCCCAATTTGTGATGGAGTATATCACTTATTTATGAGCACTTTGAAGACTTTGGGTGCACTTTCCTCAGTGCTCGTTCTATTTCTGATGTATATATCTTGTGTCATAGATCCACATTGTATTTTCTGGTGGCTATGATTTTATATATGATATAGATCCACATTTTATTGTCTCATGTCTATGATCTCATTGATGTCATGGATCCACCATGTATTCTTTTGTGTCCATTGACTTGCATTTCATGTCATGGATTCATAGTGTATTGTTTGGAGGCCATGATCTTCAGAGTCTAAGTATGTATAGCTAGGGGATGCTCTATATATACTTCATTATTAGTGTTTGATTGCATGTCCTCTTTTGTCTCTGGACCTCCTTTTCTGATGGTTGTCGTTCCTTTTTCGTACCTGCATCACAACATTGCTCCAACGTCATCATTTTCTCTCTCCTCATGCTACCTCACATGGACACTATTTTATTGTAATGTGTTTCAACCATCCATTCCTTTCCTGATCTCACACATTAGGGTGGATCTATTATATCCTTAATTTCCACCCTATATTACAGAAGGGAATCCATCAGAAGATGAAATCCAAATCACATTTCTTTCTTGAGATTTAGGAACTTTTTGAGGGTCATCATGAGATTCATAGGAGACAAAACATGATGATCATCTCCTTTCATCTGTAGTGAAACAAGTGATGATATGTGTAACCTTCTATATTATATGACTTATAAAGAGCTAAGGGATGGGTGAGTTGTATCTTCGTTGCATGAGCCTAGTAAGTCACATCATTTGAGTTTGTACTAGGTTCTAGAATATCTAGAAGCTCTCCCAAGCCTCTTCCAATGATCAATATAAGAAAGGAAATCCTTGAGAAAGATGGGGAAGAATCATTTTCAAATTTATTTTCTCCAATTGTACAGTTCTTTTCCTATTCAAAACAACTAATATCATATTTCCTAGTTTGATCAAGAAGCTGAGGAGAAGCAAGGAGCAAGGAGCCAAGGAGGATGCATCAACATCCAAGGTATGAGTTTGATGTGATTTCTTCATATTAATCAATAGATCATTGGTTTTCCCCTATAACATGTTTGTATTTCCTTTACAAATGTTTTGATCTAGTTTATTTCATCATAGATGATATTAGAGCCAAGTTAGATCTAGGATTCTAACACCAAATAGAGAGGTAGAAATGCATTGTTTGTATTTTGTGTGCAGGAAGTAGATTGTCGATATTGGAGCTGGAACTTTAGATCTGCATCAGTCGGGGTATAGGAAGGAAAATATATAGTGAAAGGTATGTGTAACACACCCAGGTCAAAAAACCCAAAATGATTTTCTCTATACTTTTATATGAAACGTACCCACCTCCTGGGTACCTCTAATTTTTCCCTCTTGGAATATTTTGCATTTCTGATATTTATTAATTACATAAAGACAAACAAAATATATAGATGCATTCATCAATATTCATGCTAATTGTAACTAGATATTAATATGCCATGCAAAACAATAAACAACAAACAAACATAGCATAAAAACATCATATCTTAGAGATAATAAACAAGACGTAGGAGAAATTAATACACAACAGAGAAAACCATGACAGGGAGCACTTATCTTAAATAATTTCAATCACCAACTGGTTGCATACCAAGGACGTTCCACCGAACAATATACTTTTATATTCCAAATCTCAACATCAGGTCACCCTCAAGTCGGGGCTATGAATCCACAAGGATGGGTTCCAGGATGACACTCAGCTTCCCCAAACTAGTTAGCACTTAATATCTCCTAGTTTCTCACACAAAACAATACAAAGTACATCATCCCTCTTCTCCCCAACCTGCACCACCCAAATACAATGGACCCCTTTCACTTCCATGTATCCCCTTGGGCTATACACTTATTTTCAGGGATCCATTGCATCTAGTCCAAAATATCCATGGTTGGACTCTTATGACTCGTATATGTGAATAAAATTTAGCACATACCAATGCATATCATACATGCATGCATCAATTCATGTATAGAATACACCAATAATTTCTACAACCAACAAACAATGGATTCCTTTCCAACAATTTTGTTTCCTTCATTTCCCCCCAATACAAGATCAGAATGAATGGGAATAATGAATGAGAAAGGAGTGAATGGAAAGAGTGAGAAGAATGAAGAATGTGTGGGTGTGTGTGTAACCCCACAAACACCCCAAAGATGGGTTTATATATTTACTGGGAAATCAAGAATCACATGGTCTTCCCCAAGAATATCATGTAACCACTTCTCTCAATTAAAACAATTATGGGTAAAAAAATATGTATCCCCTTAAGACCCCTCTCTTATGGAATCATATCCCCCTATAACTCTTTTCCTTATCCATATACAAGATAGCGAGGTATTTTATTATTAATAATGATCAAGTGTTACATTTCTTAGGCACTATGACCTCTTTTAATTGTTTGGGCACTCTGGGCTTTCATAAAATAACAAAATACATTATTTAATTTGGGGACTCAAAACTAGAGTATTACAATATTCTATCTCTACCAATCCTTAGGTTGATTGTGAATCCACTTGCTTGAGTGTAGGGAACTCATAGAATGCTATCCCCACTATCTATACAGGATCAATAGGCAGGTCCTAGGGAGATCTACTTATCATATTGGTGATATTTATCCAACAACAATCCAGAAGTTTCAATAGTTTGCATTTTCAAAAATACCAGATCTCAGATGTGGAACCTTGAGATAGAACCCCAAGATAGCATGCCTCAACTAGATTTTGTAACCTATCATCCTCTCATTGGTCCCTCTCATCCCCATGTATCCATGCCTCAACTAGATTTTGTAACCTATCCTCCTCTTATTGGTCCCTCTCATGCCCATGTATCAAAACCATCATCCTACATGGCATTTTCAGTGGTATCTAACATGTTATCCTTACCATTCAGACTCTTTCTATTCAAGAACTTGTATTTTCAATAATCTTGGATCCTGGGTATGGAACCCCATGTTGTACGTGATGGAAACCTATGATGACATATATTAACCTAATCCTACCATATGTCCTTCTAGTAATGGTTAATTTTTCTTATGCGTAAACCTGATGCATCACCTGAATATAACATGAATTCCAACATGGCATCTGACATTTCCATCCTATGTGGCATCCAACCATCCATTTGTTTCCAAATCTAGGATATCGAAATATTTGGATTGAAAAATTGGAACTTTCACAAATTCTCAATTCATAATCCTAGATCTTGGATCCCATATGGCCATCTCACATGCCATCTATCTTTGTGTCATCTTCCAACTCTTACCCATGTCAAATATGGTTTCTAACTTGGTCACAATATTTTCCTATGTGTTTTCTATGGGTCATATGAGTGTCCTAATCTCGGATACATTTGAATCTTGGGTACACTATGTGTCAACATCTAAAATGCTATCATAAGCACCAACTTCCATACTGTTGGTATCTTCATACACAATCTACATGGTGAGGAATGAACTATATAAAATCTTTGTAATAAAATACAATGGTGCATGTGGGATAAATCCCTGAGCTTGCAAATCAATGGTCGATATTTGCGTGAGAATATAATCAATGATAGTTGAATCTTGTTTTTTTATAAGCTACAACTGGGGAATCTGTTTTCCAAATCAAGCAAACTAGGGCTCAATGGAAATCTCATGAGACCAGGAACAATCCGATGAGGGTTTTTCAAACTTAATTAATATCTGATTTGTTTAATTTATGCATGATCATCACTAATTTTATTTAGGTTTGGTAGGAAAGAAAAGGAGGGTTATCTCTAGATGTCCAATTAGGAACACAAATCATAAATATGAAGGAAATTCAAGGATCTGCAATACAAAACAAATGTCTAATATGTTGTGGACTTAAAGGAATCTAAATCAATGAAAGAGAGAGATCATAAAATAGAATCTTCTGGAGTAGATTGTAATTAATTTCCTTCATTGAAGGGATTTTCTAGATGAAGAAGTTTTATTCAAACCCTTAATAAACTAAGGTTATAAAATAAGAACTCTTCTATAGTGCAAGGAGGCACCAGTGAATGAAACAAGGTTGTTATACTACTATCAATCTGGATTCAAACACTCAGTTTTCTTTGGGCTAAAATCCTTGGATTTGAGACTTGTATACTATTATCAATTTTAATAAGAAATTGAGCCCTGAATCATTTTGGAGAATTTTTTCGATTGGATGCTTTAAGTTGTGTTGCAATGTTTCTCAGAGTTATGCAATTTTAGAAATCGATGATTTCATATAAAAAAAAATATGAAATACAAATATCTTCAATTGGTTAAATAGATATGAGAATGCAGGTGAGGTTTCAGATAATTTCTTATTTTGCAAATGTTGTATGTATTTGTGCTTAATAATTGATGAGTTGAGGAATTGTTTCATTAATCACTAATTTATCTTCTAGTCTTATATTTAATTTTAATTACATTTTCTCCTATCTATCTCAGATATATTAATTAGATATAGTATATCATAGATAGTTATATTTTAGGCATTTTAGATCGATTATTTCAAATTGGATCGATATTAAATCAAATCCAACCCTTTTTTGTGGTAATTGATCCCATATACCAAAGGAAATCACCATCCCAAATGATAGTGAGTATAACTGGGACATGCCATTGGGTGATTCTCCATCATTGGTGGTAGGAAGTTTTTCAATCGTCAATAATTTTGGTGATATAAGGAGGGCCCGATGACAAGCTGCTCATATGGATTCATTCATTTTGAATGTATTTAACTATTAATAGATACCTCCCAAACCCCTATATGGAGATCTATTTCTCAATTTGTATCATTTATAACTCCTAGAAATATAGTTAAATTATTGTCAAAAGTTAAATTCCATGGTGAGGGAAGGATGTTTGCATCTAAACATGCCTTTCAATTTATTCAAAATAACAAATCTCATAATATTACTCATGAAGGTTTAATATGCAGGTTGTTTACTCTTACTTTCGAAGGTCGAGTTAAAATTTGGTGTTAGACTTTGTGAGTTACTTCTAATCACAAATGGAACTGTTTGTATAAGAATTATTACATGATTTTGAGAATTATGATTATTATGAATTGTGTAATGAAATGCTAGATCTTAGGAAAGGAAAAGATGAATCTTTAGAAGACTTTTCTTTATGTTTTATGCATATTTTCTATAGATTTCCTTTGAATGATATTCCTTATGTTGGTGAATTGTTTCCATATCCAATTTATCTTTCTAATGAACAAGATCAACCAATGACTGATGAATTTGAATTATGTATTGATGCTCACTCACATGTTTGTTTGGATTTACACGAAAATCTTGAGGATACATATGTTTTGGTTGAACCACATGTGTTGGGATCTTTCTTCACTTTCATTAATGTGTATAAGATAGAAAATGACATTTCAAAACAAGTGCATGTTACCTCTAATCATTATTCTCCACCTACATTTCCCCTTGATAAGAAGGAGACCTCCTATGCAAAGAATTCAATATCAATCATATATGATGTTAGTTTTAAAGAAAAACAACATGAAGTAATTCCTTTTGATAATGAAACACTTTGGATTCAACCAATGGTTATGTCAAGTTCTCATAATTTTATTTTATGTTTATCATCAAAGGAAATGGAGGAAACGTTCTACATAAATGAAGAAAGATGTCATGTTCCTGAAAAGTTGACATCCACTTTAGGAATAAAAGAGATTGAATCTAATCTTTGTGTTCTTTATTATGATGTGGACTAGTCTTATCTTAATCTAATTGAATATATTCAATAAGAGAGTCTTGGGGTCACCATCATAAATCATTCAACTAATTGTCTCCCTAATACAATTCTTGAATCCTCCTACTCTGAAAATTCTTGTGACTTGCTCCCATCGTTATCTACTAACATTGAACCTGAATGTTTTTTGGATAATGTTTTATGTTCATATTTTCCACTAGACAAAGTCATGGATGATTATTATTTAACTAAGGAAGAAACATGGGCTCATAAGACATCATAGTTCAACACTCTTCATATTTCTATGAAGTGAAGAGTGATATGATTAAAAGAGTTTTTGATTGTGAAGATATTCCTTCTGGAGTACTTGAATATTTATAATTGAAATGAATTTTGCATGTTCTTATGGAAGAATAGATACCATTAAAAGATGTTTCCTTTGAAAATGATTCTCTTTCTAGAGAGGCATATCATTCTTTTACATATTCTACTTTTCATACCTTATACCCTAATATTTTTGTTGCTTGTACAATCTCTAATTCTTTCCTAATTAATTATCCATGGTCATACCTTAATAAGGTACAAGATATGAAAAATTCACATATATACTATAGGGAAGATGAGACCTCTCCCCATGAACATTTTAGTTTTTGGTGTTATCAACCTTTTACATGGGATGAAGGAATTATTGTAGCAAACATGTATCAAATTGTCTCTTCTTTTGATTCAACTACATTTTTTTATTAATGAAGAGTCTAGATATTATAGTAACTGACTAATTGAGTTTGATGGAACAAAATATATTAGTGGTTTTCACCCATGCATTGATAACATATCTTATAGAGTGATAGGGACATCCAAGTTCACATCATTTAGTAACTATATTTCATTTCAATTTATTGGTTATGTGAAATATGATCTTAGAGAGACTGGCCAAAATAATGAGGCACTTTGGTTCCAATCTATGGTTATTTTAGATCCTCATTATTTTGTTTTCCCCTCTGGAATTAATGATAACATCGAGACTAAAGTTCGTCCCCAAGGTACTAGTCATGATACTTTAATACATGCTTCTCTAAAGGTACACTTCTCTTTCATACTTCCCTTCCAACAGTTATGTGATGGTATTTCTAAATTTTATGATAGAATTGAAGCTTGGTTGGAAGAATTATTCTTGTTTAAGTTTGTTTTAGATATCAATGCTCACATATTTCACATGATAGATAGAGGTTTTTATGATTTAAGTCTTCATATTTTTTGTCTATTAATACTCCAATATTTGTTATTAACTTTTGATGTACAGATTGGTGCAGGTTTAGAGTTACACTAATGGATTCTTTGGCATTTTGATTTTACCTAGTTCATTTTCAGCTAATCTAGTATATGATAGAAGTAGAATAGATTAGGCAAATTTTTTTCCTTGCCTAATTTTTTTTGTCGGTTTGATTTTTGGTTTTCTATAAATTCAGTTGCGAAGAAAAGAGTAAAATTATATATTTTATGGGTGGAGATACCTATTGTTTTTTAAATATATTACTCAATGGATAAATCCCCCATAAGTAATTTTTATAAACCATAGTTATTTGATTATTTTCCCTTTATTTCTTATCTTTATTTTCTATTTTCTAGTTAGTTTTTTTTTACTTCTATTATTTTTAATAAATAGATTTGTTGGTTGAACAAAAAAAGAATTTCATGAAAAGGATGGGAAGGAAAATCAAATTCTTACATGTTGATGTTCCCTTTTGGAATAACTATAATGAAAGATCACTTTTGTTGGAAGATTGGTTATTGTCATTGATGTCAACCCTAGTCCTGGGTTTTGGACTGCAAGATTGATAAAGGTATTTGGACATGAAGGACAATGCACATGCATATAAAACACCCATGAATGGATAGTATACATCATATTGTTTCCAGTGGTATGTGGCATGTCACGTGGATCCTCATGGTTGAGGAGAAATGAATTTTTGAAGATGACAAAGTGAATTGAAGAAGGAAGGACATGTAGGCCCTGACGATAATTAAAGAAAAGAATTACAAAATAAGGTAGTGTCAGGTCCGCCCTAATGTTAAAATGAAGTGACATAAATCGTATAAATAAACATTATTATACATTCATTTTGAGACAAGTCAAATTTCAGAGGAAATAAGAAGTAAAGAAGGCCAGATTTCAAGGGAGGATGAAGTCTTTTGGTGATGTGTTCTAAGGTATGTTATTTTCAGGTCATCTTACATTTTTGCTATAGATTTTTTTCTAGAATGATTCAAATGGTGAAATTTCCATGGTATTGAAAAGACATATCAAGGTACCTCTGGTAAAAATTTCAGCTCTTGATTCTCTATAATTATGGATATACACTCTATGGAAGATAAGGTTTGTGACCAGTCTTGAAGCTAGTCAATAAA
>SNQJ01S0036756.1:24524-38767 GCA_010110895.2 Picea sitchensis
GGGTATCAAAGACTCCGAGCGACATTTGGTTCTGAAATACTGTGGGGCTCTACACAGATACATCCAAACTGAAATGGATTTTCTGGACATCTCATCACTCGGTGTTTCTTATCGATATGCTATTAAAATTGAGAAGAAATTTAAGCACCAGAACAAATGGGAATTCGGGTCTACAAATCCGTAACAACCAAAGTATGACAAAGACGGCCCGAACAAACAGTCTCCTGAAAACCAATCCAAGACACAGGAAAAAAAGGGTCATGAGAAGACAAAGAAGGACACCGGAAAATGGTGCGAGTTCCACAAAATCCCTTGGCACAACACCGATGAATGTCACTCAAAATAGTCATTGGTAGCCGATATCAAAGACAAGAAGCCAAACCTTGATTTAGAATCTGATTCTGAAAATAATGGTAAAAGACAGATCATCGACGCAGACCCCACTGTTATTGTCACGACTGCAGTAATTCAACCAAAAGAACCAACATATCCTGAAGAAGGGGAGCACCTTTTTCATTCACAGATGTGGGTGAAGGGGACCTCGCTGCATTTTATTGTTGATAGCGGAAGCCATAAGAACCTCATCTCAGCAGAGGTTGTCAAACAATTGGGATTGTCGACAACACCACACTCGTAGCCATACAACATTGGGTGGTTTCGCCAAGGATGAGATCTCCATGTCAACCAATAGTGTCGATTATCATATGGCATCCAACCCTTCAAGGATGAGATATTATGTGATGTTTCCCCACTCGATGTCTGTGATGTGCTCTTGGGAAAACCATATATGTGGAGATGCCATGTTGTTTATGAGTCTCGACCCCGTTGTGTCATTGTTACTTTGGGGGGTCATCTCTATAGAATACCAGAGGTAGTTTCGACTACTGTTCAGCCTAAAAAGTGTCGCAAGGTAGTATCTCATACTGCAAAATTTAGCTTCTTCACAATCTATTCAAAAGGAGAACAAAAGGACACTGCGACCACTACAGCCTTGCCCCAAGCACCTTCTATCCAACAAAAGCAGGTCAACAAGGTTGCAGCAAAGTGCAAATATTCCTTCTGCACACCATCCTCTCATGTATCTCGACTTGTTGAACAACCTCAACCTCAACAGGTTCTTGATAGACTTCCACAAACTGAGCAGCGTGACATCTCCAGCAAGACAAGCAACTCACCAAGATGCATATTCAACAAATGCTTTTCCTTCTCCCCTGGGAACCCAACGCAATGGAGACCATTTCTTCCTAAGGAGGGAGGATTGATCCATGTGGATATTGGTGGCCACCCACCTTTTCCAACTGGCTCAAAACAACTTTCTGGCAATTTTGACAATTTACTATTTTTAACAGGTTTTAACTTTTGAGGCCATTTTGAGGGCCTAAATGAAGGTTTTTCGAGATCGAGGTTCTCAATGATAGCTAAAGGCATGATTGAGCCCCGAAAATGAATCTCCTCAATGATACCTTTCCAACGAGCTATCATATGCCTAAAACAGAGATCGTATGCAAAATTTACGGCCCCAGGAAGTTGATGTACTAACTTACCCAAATGGGGCCCACATGATTTTTGGCGCTTCATCTCCTAGGGTTAGGTTTTTGGATGTCTAGGACTTTTGGCATTCCCATTTATTGTAAAAGGGCCTTCAGAGCCTCATTGTAATGATCTTCTTGCGAATGCGAGTAGTTGTCACATCTCTTCTCAGAGATAAGTTGTCACCATTTTAGCGAGTCTTTCACTCTGTACTTTTACAGTCTCTGTACATTTCTCTGATTAGTAGAAATCGTGTATTACTGTATATCTATGTTTATGGTTGCATCTATGATACATTTCTGTTATATTATTGAATATATGCAATATCTCAGTGCATTTCTTTATTATATCCCCGCTCTCATTTCATGCCGAAAATAATCCGGATCAACCATCTTCAATTCCATCATCAATTCCTCCCTTTTTCAGCTAAAAGGAGAGACCACAAATGGTTTCACAAATCATCTTTACTTGATTTTTGAACTCCCCCCTTAAGTTTCATAAGAGTTACATCATTGTACTCCCCCCTTCTAGACTCAATAGAGCACCATACTTGTTCCATTTGTATACAAAACAAAGTGGGCATGTGGAAAAAAACACATGTTATCTCATCCCGTGAGGGCCATGCTCGAAAGTTACGCCACAAGGGGACCACTTATGTGAGGTACAAAAATGTTATGTGTTGAAATATTGGTCTTTACTCGATATTGAATTCTATGGTAAGACTTATATAATCGCTTGGTTGTTGATGACCGCTGCCAAGGATCGATCCAATTATAGTAAATATTCAATATTGTAGGTTTCTTTAGTGTTGAGCATCTGTCTAAAGAATGGTTATGCTTTCCATAATGTTGGAAATGATGGAGATCAAAACATGGATTCTCCATGTGACCAACTCTATTACAATGTTGGTACTTCACATTATGATGTTGAAATTGAACAGGGGAAGTTAAAACTTTAGGTGAAGTTGAAACTTCTTGAAGGAATCTAGCACTCATGAAGTGGATTCGTTTTAATAATTAGGAATATGAAAGGAAACTTCCTTGTAATATCCAAGTCCTATTCTATTCTTGTTTGAGATGATTTCTTCCCAAGGTATGATGATGAGCTTGGAAAGAGTATTCTTAGCATGTTGCTTTGAAATATGTGGAAGTGGATTTACTATATTTTGTTGCATCATTGAAATATTTTCTTCACTGAACTCAAAAGAAAAAAATTGAAATGTAGGTTCATGAATAGCTTCGTATTTGTCTACATATGGAGTTGTCTTACTGAGTTTCTCCTTCACTGACTATTTATCAAAAACATCATCATCATAGATAGGGTTGTTCTGAATAAAAACTAGTTCAGAACACTTTACTGGATTTTTATTTTTGAGATCTATCAACTCATCATTCAATAGTTGGGATTGATATTGAACAAGTCTAACTTTATCTTCCATCACTTGCAAACAAGTTATCACTGATTGAAGAGTTGTTTTGTTCAATATCATTGTGTTGTCTTCAGTGGTGTTTATTAGAGTGTTCAAAAACTCTAATAATTCAAGACTTCGATCCATTTCAAAACACTAAATGAGTTTTCGTTTGTGCAAGTAGATCCTGATTACAATTTGACTCGACAAAAGAAGGCATATTTTCAAGTCCCTCACTTGAATCGCTCGCTTGAACTCATTTGAATTTGATTTCAGGAACACACTCACTTATACTTTCATGTTCACTTGAAGTTTCTCTCTTGAACTTGCTATGTCGGTTATTACAAATAATGCATCCAAAGTGTGATGTTTACAACGATTCATTGATGGGAACAACAATTGAAAATTGGAATAAAAAAGTAGAGGGTTTCGGGTTCAACTGAGAATGCACCCAAAAATCACAATTCAACTCAATTTGAATTTGATTTCACTCTTACAAATAAATTATTGCAAGTAGCAAATGATATTCAATTTTGAATGCTTTATTAACTTGATTTTCCTATTTCTTGATGTAGAATTGTTTGTTCTGAAGTTAAATTGATCTTCAAATTAGCTTGAAGTGTCCAATGCTTCAAGGATATGAATGTGAATTGTTGTAGAATGTTGACGTGTATGAAAAATTTGAATTCTAGAATGTTCATTGCAGATGCTTGATCACATCTTCTTGATTCTAAGTGCTTGATTGATATTAATTTTGTTTGAACTCCATTTGTGTTGCTTTAAATGATAAATTGTATGTGATTATGTCAAAACTAGAGATTAATCAAACCATAAAACAACCATGAAAATATCACCATCACACACTACACAAGGTGTACCTAAGATCACCTTATTCAATTTCAAGAGGATCTAGGATCTAGGACACGAGAAAAAAAAATTGAATTTATTATCAGTATCGCGCTTACAATAATAGTGCTCAAATACATTTTGAAGCTATCTTGATCTTCATCAACAATTTAAAATTTCAATGGCTCATTGGGATGAAGATTTCCTCTTAAACTATGAATCTTCGAGTACATGATTATCCCATATATTCATCCTTTAACCAAAAGGAAAGATCAACTAATATCATTTTGTTTGACAAAATATAAAAACAAACATGTGACTTTTACATAACCAAAAAAAGTTATCTCTTTCTAATGCCAAAGTGATATACCTTCATTAAATTTCTATTGTTTTGTGCACAACTATCAAATCAATTCAAATGAATAAATGAATATTTAAAAAAAAAAAATCCAAATTCTAAAAATAGTCACCTTGCATCTTCACCATTATTTGTTGGTGTGATGTGTGGACCTCACGCAGATCACTCACAAATAAATTGTTCATTATCTCTACAAAAATTATTAATCTCCTTAGCAATATATCCTTAGGCATCATACATGCAATAATTGTACACCAAATCATTCATATCTCTACCTCAAAAAATTAGATTACACAGGAGATCGAATCAGATTATGTGCTTCAGTTGCAGGTAAGAAATCACTCAACAGAAACAGATCCCACAATAGATCGTTGTAATATTGAAATATTAGTGGTATTGTTTCATTGAGAATTGAACCCTAAGTCGCACGCATGTCTCACGGTGGATGCCAACACGGGCCATAACACTATGTTCTGGATCCGCTCAAGAAATAATAGAGACCCTGGTGTTTTTCTCTAGGAGCCGAAGAGGTCACAGGTGTGTTGATCTCTTTTGGTAACTCTAGATCTGTGGATTGAATGTTGATGTGTCCGTGTAGGTCATTGTTCATGTTTTTAATTTCCGCTAGGAGAGACCACTTTAGATCTATGTATATCATAGGACGGCTGGTACAAATCTCTTCAATCAAGGGTTTAATCACACAAATTGTAGAGAGAATATCCTTGAGGGATTTACACTAAGACTCATAAGATTAATCCATATTAAAGAGGGTGTGTGAGTAGATTGTGGTTGAATTTTTTAACTAAATTGAATGCTAGAAATTGCACATGTGAATCATAGTCGAATCATTGAGGTCGACCAACACCTTCATGAAGGGAGAAGTTTGAAAGACATCAAATTCAATCCATGGAAATGGTGTTCATATTCAAAGACATCTTCATCACTTCATTAATGATAAAGGTCATTGGTTTGATTCTATACACTAATACAATGGCTAGACTATGGAGATATTTTTAAATATAATGTAACCTCAACAGTATGACTGTACACTGCCAGCTGTCCTAGCCAATTGTACTATCATTTATTGATTTGCTTGAGCCTATTTAGCTCAGCTAGTTTCCCTTTTCTATTGTACTCTTTTACTTGCATTTCGTACCCTTTTCCTCATTTACCTAATATACTGAATTCCATTTTTGCTCTTCTCTTTCTCTGTATTCTTTGCTTCACATTTTATCATGGTATCAGAGCTTCAGTTGTAAGCCTCTTCACATAGTCTGGAGAGCAACCCGATCCTCAATAGCACAGAGCTTACATTGTGAACGAGATCATAGGACGTGAGATTCTTCACAAAGCCTAGAGAGAAATCTGTAGTCCTCAATCCACTCAAAAGATTGTCGCAGAAAGCAAACACGAGGAAACATAGCACAATACGCTTAGAAGATTGAGGTGTCAGAGCTGCAGAAGGTAGAAACATTTGAAGAATTCAAAGAAATTCTTTCAAATTCGTGAAAGATTGTTGTAGAAGGCAGAAACATCTAAATATATCGTGAAATTCTTTCAAATTCGTGAAATATTGTTGTAGAGGCAGAAACATTTAAAGAATTCGTGAAATTCTTTCAAATTTGTGAAAGATTCACGAATTTCTTGCTTCAAGAGAAACTCTTTGCAGAAGCAACAAAGAACACACTAAAGAAGAAAAGGACAAGTAGACGCAGCTGTAAGATCATTTCTGCTAACAGATCTGAGGCATTAATCGAGTTCAGAAAGGATGAGGAGCGCTTAGAAAAGGCAAAAAAATTTCAGCCGTTAGATTTAGCGCAGAGGATCGATAGCCATCAGACCCGTGAGAAAGTGCACGAGGTTTAGTCCTCTGGAGTGCACAGGAGAAAAGCCGAAATCATGAAATCCCAAAATCGCGAGGAATTTTGGCATTTCAGACACCGGGACTTGGATCAGCAAGGGGTCGTGGAGTCATTTCCTCGCAAACTCCTGATTCATGAAATCTTGAAGGAATCTAGACCATTGGATTTGGAGCATGGTGGCCTGAGAGCCACTGGATCAAAGCAAAGGAAGAAAGATCTGAACTGTCAGATCTAGCACTAAGGTCCGTGAGCCGTCAGATCCAGGAAAGGTGTGTGAGGTTTAAACCTCATCTCAGTAGAAGGAAGTGGAGTCCTTAGACTTCGCAAGCCATCCTGAAAGGATCGTGAGTCTTCCATATTGGAGGACAGGTGTCGAAGATCTATATCTACCGAGACTTTGGGTACCGGGAGAGCAAGGAGGAAGGAGTCGTGAGACAAGAAGTCCTAATTCCCGAAATCATGAAAGAAGAAATCGTGATTGAACGAGAAGGGGAGATTTCGGCATTTCGCACACCGGGAGTCTGAAGGACCCAGGATCATTGCAGCCAAACTCCTGAAGTCCCGAATCGAGAAATCTTGAAAAGGCGTTCAAGAAGGATAGGTGCCAGGATATTTCGGGTTTCGACATATTGAGGAACAAAGAACCGACAAAGTTCTTGCATCTCAATTCCCTGAATCACGAAAATCTGGTAGCACTTGAACAATTAGGCGCATGGTCACCAGTTGTGGTCACATAGACAGAGGCTAAGGGCCAATACAGGACTGTTAAGCCTTTTTTTCGGCATTCCGGTGACTGGGAGTTGGGGAGACAAGAAATCAAAGAATCATATAAAGGACTCCCGAAATCCCGAAGTGTGAAAGGTCGAAGCTAGAATCGTGAAGTCAAAACTCGCGAAATCTTGAATCGTGAAGTTCTAAAGTCACTGCAAAAAATTAGAAGACTTGGTTTTTACACGCAGGAAACAGGTAAACACGAAATTTTTCAACAATTTTTTTTCTATTTTGTCAAATTCTTTAAATATGGCCACGTCTAGCAATTTAGGACCAACTCAAGGTCCAATTTTTCTTGGAAAGAATTATGATTTTTGGTCTCTTAGAATGAGATCCTTCTTGCAAGCACAAGAGTGTTGGGATCCAGTGGATCTTGGATATGTGGAGTTAGATCCAGCAAACCTTTCTACCATGACAAACCAACAGAGAACTGCTAAGGCAACACAGAGGAACAGAGAGAATAAAGCCAAATTCTGGATTCAAAATTCAGTGGATGACTCAATTTTCTCAAAAATCACAAGCGCTAGTACTTCAAAATAGGCTTGGGACATCCTTAAATCAGCCTACCAAGGAAATGACAGGGTCAAAATAGTTAAACTGCAGACCTTGAGGACGCAATTTGAGACTTTAAGAATGACAGAGTCTGAAAATGTGGATCAGTTTATGACCAGAGTCATGGGAATTGTGAATCAGATCAGATTGACTGGTGAAGCCATCACTGATCAACACATTGTTGAGAAAGTCCTCAGAAGTTTACCAAAGAAATTTGAAATGGTTGTTACAAAAATCCTTGAATCCAAGGATCTGTCACGTTTTTCAACAAATGAACTAATCGGTTCCATGTTGACACATGAGACCAAACTACATCTCACAGATGAGTCAATCGCCAATGCCTTCAAAAATCAATTCTCCTTCATCAGAGGGAGAGGTAGAGGAAGAGGCAGATTTCACTAAGGACGAGGGAGTACTACAAGTAACCAACACTCAAGTGGAGGTAACAGACAACAGAACCAGAATCAAAATTTCCAAGGTCACAGACAACAACACCAGAATCATAATTTCCATCCTCAAAGAGGCAGAGGGAGAAGATCAAATGAAAAATCAAGCATACAATGCTATTACTGCAAAAAGTATGGGCACTATGAATCTGAATGCAGGAAGAAGCAAGTAGATCATCTCTGAGGCAAAGCACATGTGTCAAATCATACAGGAGAAACCTCAAGAGGTATGTTTCTCTCGTGCCACAAGACTGAAGAACAACCTAAAGATCTCTGGTTGTTGGATAGTGGATGCAACAATCACATGACAGGTAACAAAGATTTACTTTCATGCATTGATTGTTCAATCTCATATGATATTACACTTGGAAATGATTCCTTAGTCAAAGTTCAAGGAAAAGGAACTGTACCTATTCTTACTAAACAAAATGTAAAGAAGGACATAAACAATGTTTATCATGTTCCAGATCTGAAACATAATCTACTAAGTGTAGGACAACTCATTGAACATGGCTATAAGGTACTTTTTGAGGGAGCATCTTGTAGGATATATGATAAAAACCCCAGCATAAAATTGATTTCTGAAATCCACATGACTCAGAATAGGATGTTTCCCCTGACCCTTATAACTGTAAATCTGATCCAACCATATGCACAAAGTGCAACCACCCCCAATGAAACTATGGTTTGGCATACAAGATTTGGACATCTACCCTTTTAGAGTCTCAATCTTCTACAGAAGCACTCCATGGTCAAAGGTCTCCCTATCTTCAAAGAGAAAAATCCCCCATGTGAGTCTTGCATACTTGGAAAACATAAGAGAACTGGTTTTCCACAGTCCTCCACTCAAGCCAAACAACATCTCGACCTTGTTCACACTGACCTATGTGGACCAATGAAAATAGATTCCATAGGTGGTATATTTTATTTTCTAACGTTTATTGATGACTTTAGCAGGAAAATCTGGATCTATTTTCTCAGAAACAAGTCTGACACTTTTGCAAAATTCAAAGAATTCAAAGCAGAAGTTGAAAAATAGAGTGGCAAATATATAAAATCCTGAAGTCCGATGGAGGAGGATAATACAACTCCAACGAATTTGCAAATTTCTGCAAATAATAAGGCATTATCATGCAAACTACAGCCAGGTATACTCCACAACAGAATGGAGTGGATGAAAAGAAAAACCAAACAATAATGAACATGGAAAGAAGCCTACTCAAAGAGAAATGTTTGTCAAAAAACAATTGGGTTGAAGCAGTAGCATGCTCACCTTATCTCTTGAATAGATCTCCAACCACAAATCTATAGATGAAAGTCCCTCAAGAAGCATGGAGTGGGACAAAGCTAAATGTTGCACATCTAAGGACATTTGGATTCATAGCATACGCTCACATACCTTCCGAATTAAGGAAGAAACTGGATGATAGAAGTGAGAAATGTATATTTACTGGATACGGTGAAACATCTAAAGCTTACAGACTTTACAATCCAATCTCAAAGAAACTAATTCTCAGCAGAGATGTAAAATTTCTGGAAAATCAACTCTGGAACGAATCTGAAAATCAACAAATGGATAGTCAAAATCCATTGTTGCCCAGTTCTGAAAATAGAGAAAATTCAGGACAACCAATACCTCAACCTGCTCTTCCAAGATTGCAGGTACAAGGACAACCTGAAACTTCTCAGGATAACTCAACTTCAAGCAGAGACTCATCCTCTGAACTTCAAAATCAGAGAACTTGAAGTTTGAGAGAAATCCATCAGCAGTTGGATGACATTGAACATCACAACTTTTTTTCCTTAATGTCATGTCAACCAACATCTTTTAAATAAGCAGCTAAGGAGCCACATTGGCTTCAAGCCATGAACCAAGAAATTGACTCCATTGAGAAGAACAATACATGGGATCTTGTTGATTTTCCTAGACACAAGAAGAGTATTGGTGTCAAGTGGGTTTACAAAACTAAACTCAATGAAAAAGGGCAGATTGAAAAACACAAGGCAAGACTTGTTGCCAAAGGATTCTCACAACAACCAGGTATTGATTATGGTGAAATTTTTTCTCCAGTACCAAGATTAGAAACTGTAAGGACTCTATTGGCCATAGCATCCCAACACAAATGGAAAGTATACTAGATGGATGTCAGGTCAGCTTTCCTGAATGGTTTCTTAGAACAAGAAGTTTATGTTGATCAACCACCTAGATTTGAAGTCAAAGAGCAGCCATCCAAAGTATATCGGTTGAAGAAACCCTTGTATGGCTTAAAGCAAGCTCCAAGAGCTTGGTATAGTAGAATTGACACTTACCTGATCAAAAGTGGTTTCAGCATAAGCCAAAATGAGCCAACTCTTTACACCAAAATAGATCAGCACGGTAAAATTTTGATTGTATGTTTATATGTTGATGACATGATATATACTAGAAATCTTGAGTTAACTAGTTTTAAACATGCCATGCAATCTAAGTTTGAGATGACATATCTTGGCATAATGAAATATTTTTTGGGGATTCAGGTTGATCAATCAACCAAAGGAATTTTTGTCTATCAGAAAAAGTATGCAGCAGACATCATCAAAAGATTCTGCATGGAATAATGCAATCCAACAAAAACCCCTATACCCCTAGGCATAAAATTGAGCAAGAAAGATGAAGGCCCTATAGTGGATCCTACCCTGTACAAAATTTTAGTAGGCAGTTTGTTGTATCTTACAACAACTAGGCTTGATATTATGTATGCATCTAGCCTTGTTTCCAGATACATGGACTCCCCCAAAGATTATCATTGGAAGATGGTGAAACGAATTCTGAGATATGTTGCAAGAACTCTCAATTTTGGATTATGGTACACTAAATATGATGATCATCATCTCTCTGGTTACACAGACAATGATTTTGCAGGCATCCTATATGACATGAAAAGCACCTCAGGACATGTTTTTCACCTGGGCACGAACCTGATTTCATGGGCATCAAAGAAACAACCAATTGTATCAATATCTTCTGCAGAGGCAGAGTATGTCACTGCTACCTCATCTTCCTATCAAGCTGTGTGGCTGAGAAGAATATTGAAAGATATGTCACATACAAAAAAGGATCCAACTCCTATCCTCTGTGAAAACACCTCAGCAATTTCTCTATCCAAAAATCATGTGTTTCACAAGAAAAACAAACACATTGACACTCGCTTTCACTTCATCTGCGAGCTAGTCAATAATGGTGATATTGCACTTCAATTCTATGGCTCTCGAGATCATCTTGCGGATATCTTCACAAAGACACTGGGAAAATTCGTTTTTGATTTTAAGAGACAACACTTGGGCATCATCAGTGATGATGTTTGTAACTGTTGAGTTTAAGAGGGAGTGTTAAATATAGTGTAACCTCAACAGTGTGACTGTACACTACCAGCTGTCTTGGCCAGCTGTACTATCATTTCTTGATTTGCTTGAGCCTATTTAGCTCAGCCAGTTTCCCTTTTCTATTGTACTCTTTTACTTGCATTTCATACTCTTTTCTTCATTTACCTAATATACTAAATTCTATTTCTTCTCTGCACTTTCTCTGTATTCTTTTCTTCACATTTTATCATATATGACCATTCTACTCTCCATTTTCTGCTCAGAAATAAATAAAAACATGCACTTCATCATCAAAAATTATGCTTTGGAATTCATGAATTAATACCTGCATTTTTATTTTTTGTGATGGCTCCTCAAATTTATAGGTTTGAATTCAAATTGCAAGTTGATTGATCTCTTATGGAATCAAACAGATCTTTATGCTCTTGACGAACTATCATTGATCTCTTAATGTTGAGGGAGATCAGATCATGCCCTTAATAATTGATCCCAACCTTTGAATACCTATGAAACCTTTGTTTTGTGCTCATGGTGTTCTCTCCCACTCAGAATGGACATGTGGGGTATTTTATTTTCAAGGGATTTGATCTTACTGTTTAGGTCACTATACCCAAGTATTTAGGGGAGCCGTTAGTATAGAAAATTGTCAGTGACCTAGAAAATATACCATTCGAAAAAATTGAGAACTTGACGTGTGCATTGTCACTGTGAAGGATTATAGATATGAATCATACTACCACACCACTCTATTTTACAAAAATATATTTGAAAAAATGGTTGGAATGAAACTATACCAAACTCACCATACAGTTAGCAATTCCTTAAGATCTATCGAACCAAATAAAAAACTCACAAAATATTCATGCCAAACAACTTCCTGCTACACATCCAAATTGTTTATTGATGAATGCTAAATTATTGTGTTCAATGGAAGATTGATAAATTGTTGATTGATGAAGAGAGAAGTTTGCATATCGAGGTGAGTAGATAATCATGTATAGAAGGGTTTTGTATTGCCTGATCTGCAGTCTACTACTGCTTTTTGCACACCTAGAGAAAACCCACGACTTGTAATTTTTGGTGATCTGGAATCATATATGGCTTCTACAAAATGATGTGCTCGATAGATAGATCGATGTGCCCCTTTATTGTCTAGTAGGCTACATCTCTCACCTATCTCTTCTCTCAATTTTAGCACAACGATGGTTTCCCATCAGTGGTAGCTTCCCAAGAATTTATCTTCAACAAGGGCACATCGATCTTATGCATCAAATCAATATTTTCCACTTGAGATAGCTGATTTATAACTCATATCTCACACTTCACCTTCCATGGAAACTACCATGGTGAAGTTCGTATGCCCTTAAGACCATAAGAGTTGATTCCAATTGATTAAATATGCACAAGAACAACAATACGACGAAAAAGGCTCACTAGAGAACTATATTTTTCTTATTCACACCAATGGTACATATTTATAGTACAATGGGTGATGCCACCTTGTATTCACACCAATGGTACATATTTATAGTAAAATGGGTGATGTCACCTCATAGAAATATTTTCTCTAGATCCTAAAATCACGCATGATGACTAGTCTAGGAAATCTTAGCTAACTCTTTAGTCATCACTTGAGGATATATTACTAATATCCTAAATGAATACAAATATAGGTGACAATTATACTTAGTGATTGGTAAGGTAAGCCATATGCTAAAAGCGAGCTTGGAACTGTTACAAACAAGATCAAGTTTAATTTTTCTAGGATTAAAAAATTAGAGGATAATATCAAGAGAAGAGAGGTACTCTTGATTCATATTAATGATTCTAAAGAGAAAGTTGAATAGGAATTGGCTCAGGTAAAAGATTAAGGTTACAGGAAAATCATCCTTGAATGGAGCCAAACAGATGATCTAGAATGAAATATCAACTGCAATGTTTTAGAATTGGTCCCAATTATATTTAATTCAATAGGATATTGAATTGATCTCTATGATGTTCAAGGACATCAATAAAATAGTGTTGATAGTTTGGTTGTCATTGTTTTCAACCCTTGAATAAGCCCTAATAGTTTGGTTTTGGTACCCGAAGTTCAATGAGGAATATTGATATGAAGGACAAAGTAAATGCAACAAGACCCTCATATATGGATATTACTCATCGTATTGTTTCCAATGATATGTGGAATAACACGTAGTTCCTCACGGTTAGGGAGATATGACTTTGTAAAGTTGGAAGCCCCGAAGAGTGGTCAATAAATCCCTTGTTGGTTACAAGTTTTAGTCAAAGGGTAAAGTGGTTGCAACAAGAAATCCTTAACTTAAGGAGAGGAGTTACCTAGCAAAAGTATAAATATACCTCAGGGATTCATTCACAAGTACACTCACATAGTTTTTCATTGCTTATCTTTCTTGTGATCTAGTCATATTTTGATAAGGTTGTAGCATCATTTTCTAAGGTAGAAAAGGAAGGTCGAAGGAAAAAGTTTCAGAGTTGCAGAAAACCCTAGTTTTTGAGGTATATGTGGGTTGTAGGTTAGAAAGGGAGCATATTTACATGGGCTACAATGGAGAAAAGCGTGTATATACTAGGGAAGTATAAGATAAAGTCATGTATCTGGAAAAAGGCTCATGAATGTTTGAGTAAATGTTGGTACTAGGTCCTTGAAGTTTGAAGGAAGTCTACAGGTTAGCATCTCAAAGTTTCAGGTCAGATATAGAGGTATTAGTATGGTTGTAAACTTGTTCTGATGGTTTTTTTTGGTCATGATATGGTGTATGGTTGAAGCATGCTTAGTATGGTTGGTCTGGTATTTGGATATGGTATATCTATTAGAAAAACAGGACCGCGGAGCAATAAAATAAAACAAATGCAGAAACAAAACACAGAAGATACACAATACAAGAGAGACACAGATTTACGTGGTTCACCCAGTGTGGGCTACACCCACCAGAGAAATTGCCAGGTCCTTTCTTTATTATTATCCAGCAAAATGAAGGGATGCAACCTACAACAAAACCCACTGTAACTTCCTCTTCTTTCTCTCACAGTCTCCTCTCTCAGAATACAATACTCACCAACATACATAGCCACAATACATTTCCCTC
>SNQJ01S0036756.1:47511-58793 GCA_010110895.2 Picea sitchensis
CTAATTCATGTTCAATCTCACATGAATTTGTCTCTTTAGTAGATAGACCTATTTCGGACTAATCTTGATAGAGTAGGAAGTAGTCGTACTTTGTTTGTCTACAAAGCTTATCGAGGAGCGAAAGATTGGAGCTCAACTCGGAGCGTGCAGGGACAAACACCGGTAAAAGGTACTTCTTTTCTCCTTCGTCCTCACACACTAGTCCACCTAGATCTAAAATTAATTCAGTGACCATGATAAGCACTTTTTGTCTTAGACTTAAGAGTCTATCTCTTTGAGGAGATCTACCTGTCCGCAGGGAGATTTTCCTTCAACAGAAACTGGCGACTCCGTTGGGGAGAATCGAATTAAAACTTTCGGTTTTGATTTTTCCTCATAAGACCTTGTCTTACCCTTTGGTTTTTTTCTGACATTGTTCACCCCATTTATCTGATTGCACTTGTTGATTGACTCTTTACCCCATCACACTCAGCTTGATTGAAAAATTCCATTGAAATTTTGGGTTTTTTGGACCTTTTTTGGAGCTTTAGGACTCTAGCGCTGCCCTGCCTTGTTATCTAAGCACCAGTGCTCCCTTAAGCTGTTGGAAAGAGCTTTATAACACTCTGGTGGCCCTTATACTATAGCGCCAACCCTTTTTTGCCCAAAATTTCTTCAAAAATTGTATTGTTTGGAGGTCCAAACCCTGTTTCTTCACTTGCTGAGTTGCTTTGTGATTCAATGATTCTTCCTTTGACCTATAACATCCTTCATATTGAGAAGTAAACACCTTTTTGTTGATTTTTTATTCCCTTCTTCATTATTTTTGAGTTTTTGTTGTTGAGAGCTTGAAATCAATCCAATTTGGTTCTCTTCTCATTTGGTTCTTTGAGGTCATCTGATCCAATTTCTTTTTCCTTCCTTTTGCATTTTTTATTTTCTTTCTCTTGTTTGATTGGAAAAGGGTGTGTTGTTTGTGCAAAATCTGTGTTTTCTTGTTCAGATCTCCTTGATCTGAAAGGGTAGTTGGCAGGACAAGTTTTTCATTGAATTGATCATCATTCGCATGAAAATGACAAAAGTACATCTTAATGATTAGTTTGCATATTAGTTTGCATTTCTGAAATGTTGTAGCATCATATTGGATTTGATTGAGAACAAAATTGATTGAGGGCATTCCTTATCAAGTGTTTGATAGTGAAAACGACTCTTCCTCTTTCCCTCAAATAGGTATTCATTGAAAAGAAATGATTGATTATCATACTTCATGCATATTTTTGGGAATTGAGTCATCATTCCATCAGTTTCACTTTCATACACCCTCTGAGTAAACAACATCCATTAAAATCAACGCTTAACTAAAATTTATCAGAATTTTTACATCTTTGTTAGCAAACCTACATTAGTTTAAGGTGTAGGGCTTTGGAATAGGTTGAAAGAATAACTTTCCAAAGATATCAAACAAACTTAGTATCTTGTGGTAGGGAGAGTTAAATCCAATTGTCGTATTGGCTTGTTGGGATCCCCCTCTCACACAGGGGTTACGCACGAGGTCACATTCGGGTGAGTTACGGAGATTATCCCTCTGTGGCCCAACTGTTTGTAGTGGTCGGATCATATATTTGGGGTCACTGGAAGGTATACCCATGATTATGTGTGGGAGCCTTTCAAGTTGATTTCGGACTTGTTATCCTGCACATACATTCTGATTGGACTGTTGACTGTACCCGCCCAGGGGTTGACTACGAGTTGGTGACCTTAGTATCTACAATCTTTAGGGTCTCACACAAGGTGACGGTGAAGGGAAGTCTCACTGTACCTAGAACAAACGTTGGTCAAACTCACTCGGGCTCCTTGGAGGGTAAATCCACAATTACTGCGTGGAATCTTGCACCAAGGCGTAAGTCCGTTAAGTAGGTTGCCAACGTAATTGATCCACCCGCTCTATCCCCACCCCTTTCTATTTTGATCTCGCGACGTTGGATTTCATCTTTTGATCTCGCGACGTTGGATTTCATCACCAACTAGTGGTTTCATCATAGGAAGGTTTGTTTGATTGTTTGCTTCTTAGATTCTTAGTGTGTGTTGTTTGTTTTACTTAGTGGACCTTAGGTTGAGTCAGGGTTAGTGGTATCGAATCCTGGGAGTACCAATGGAGGAACCCCTTCTCATGGGGAACCTTATACTTTTCCTTCGTTTGGAAACTTTGGTCCTCCATATGTTTCCACACTGAGTCTTCTAGGACTCATTATTGGATTACCAGTTTGGTTGTTCCCCACTCCGACGATCCCAAATCCTCCCAATGTTTCAGTTGCACCTAATACTTTATATGTCGGTACACCACCCACACATCAACCTCACATCAAATTTTAACCTTCTTTGCCCATTAAGTATCCTTCCATTTCTCCTTCTTCGCCTAGTAAAATCTCTAAAGAAAATAGCCAGGTTGATCAGAAGAAGAAGAAACGGAAAGAGAAGAAGACGAAGAAGAAAGATAAACAAAATCCAAATTCCGATTGTAGCTACAACAATGTCTCATAGGAAGATAAAGAGGTGGCCAACTTTGTCAGAATGATGAAAAAATGAACCGACAAATAGAAAGGTATGATTCCATTGAAAATTTTTAATTTTGATGGTGTTGGTAATTTTTCTAATAAATTTCCCTATAACAAAAAGAAATTTAATGAAGAGGATGACTCTAAAATGAAAAAGCAAGTCCAAAAGGGTAGTTGAAACAAAAATATTTTTTTTAAGAAAAGTCTCTGCACCAAGGAAGACATATCCTCATGAGACGAAGATAAAGTTAGTGATAGTGATACAGAAAGGGTACTATTCATGGAAATAGAAGAATTCAATGAAGAAGGCTCTGAAGATGAATGTGAAGAGGCAGAAGTGAATTACAGGGAAGAATTGATATGTGCCATAGAATCTCTAAAAAAGGAAAAGAAGTAAAATAAGTCACTCCATACACAACTAAATAAGAAAGAAGAATCTCATAACTCAAAAAACGTCAAGAAGATGATCACGAAGCTAAAAATCTAGGTAGAAGAAGACCAAAAGATTGAAGAAGAACTCAGAGGGTAGTTATATGAAAAGGACATGATCATTGAAGGGTTAGAAGAAGAGATAGCCACTCTAAGAAAATATATTCAAAAGAAGGACATCTAACAAAAAAACATCGATATATTGGATATTATCTTTAACATTCAAATACCTTACTATGACAGATCTGGATTAGGATATAATCATACACAGACATAGAAAGGTTCAAACTCTAGAAAAATAGAGTAAGAAGTATAACCAATATGCTATGCAGAAGCCGCCAGAGGTCCTTTCCAAGAAAGTAGAAGACAGGAAGACTCATTAGGAATATTACAAAGACATTGCACCACCTAGAAGATTCAAAATTCAGTATCAGTAGCAACTAGCTATAGAAATACCTCAAGAAGAAGAAGGAATCATAAGAGCATCACAATTCATAAGATCTTCCACTCCTAGGTATCAAACTATTTTCTTGGTTCATGTTATTCATGCTATAATTTTGGGCACAAAGATGTGAATTGTAAATCCAATACCAAGAACAAAAGCGATGATGAGGGCTATATAAGAAATATTTATCCAAGAATATCTCATGAAACAAATAATAGAAGATGCAATAGATTTGGATCATTGAGTGATGTTGTAGAATGATAGAAGTGAAACAACTTTGGAAATATGGCTAAATATTGTAGCCTCACAATTCTTCCAAGGGAACCAAAGAAAAATATCAACAGTCACAAGCAGGAACCACAAAGGTTATGGATAAGAAATCCTGATTAATTCAACGTTGAAGAATGAAATATTGCTATACAAGCTCAACACAAGAAACATGGATGTTATGTTGACAGTGGATTATCAAAGCATAGGGCAAGTGATAAATACATATTTATGACACTGAAGAAGGAAAGAGATGGATCAGTTTCATTTGGGAATGATAAATCAACTAGAATTATTGGAAAGGGAACAAACAAGCTCAGGAGTAAGGACGCTATGAAAAAAAAAATTTACTATTCGAAGACATGAAAAACAATATACTAAGTGTAATTCAAATGTGCTATCAAGGACACAGACTTGCTTGAATCAAATAAGTGCAAGACAAGGAAAGTAGAATCAGGAAATTTGGTTGCTACAGTTGTAAGAACTCCAAGAAACATATATGTTCTAAATTAAATAGGAAAGGAAATATATTTCTTAGGAAAGGACGATGGAATTTGGATCTGGCACAGAAGAATGGGTCACATAAATTTTGATAATCTTGTCAAAGTCAGAAAAAGGAAGTAGTAAGAGAAATTATCGAGATCTTGAAGCCAACAAACATTCTATGCAAGCATTTTCTACAGGGAAAACAGACCAAGACAAAGTTCAAGTCAAAGGAGTTTTCCACAAAAAAAACACTAGAGATTGTACATTATACTGATCTATTTGGACCAACAAGAATGAAGGGATTGAAAGGTGAACAATATTTCATGCTACTAGTTGATGAATAAACAATAATGGATATAGTTTTCTTTCTAAATAAGAAGTCAGAGGCATTCAAAAAAGACGTCTTTTAGGTTCAAGCAGTACATACAATAGTTCAAATATAGAACAAAGGGATGATCATAAATAATAGTGATGAGACTCCATACAAGCTATGGAAAGGAATACCAACAAATGTGAAGCACTTCAGAGTATTCAAAAGAAAATGATACATCAAAAGATAAGAAGGAAGAATTCGAAAATTGGATTCTCAATTTGACAAAGACATACTAGTTGGGTACTCAAGCAAAAGGAAAGCATACAAATTCTTCAATATAAGACTCAATAGAATTCTATAAAGCATCAATGTGACGATTGATGATATATATGGATGAAAGATAAAATAAAGTAGCAAAGATTTAGTGGAACGAGATCATGAAGAAATTTGAAAGAAGAATAAGTATATGAGGAATTAGATGAAGAAGAAGAGCAGCCAGAAGAAAAGAAAGAACAATAGGATCTTGAAGTACCTCCAAAGACACCCAACAAATGAGAGTAGAAAAATAATCCATCAAAATGGATTATTGGGAATAAAGATGAAGGAGATGAAACTAGAAGAATAATCCGCTCACCGGAACATCAACATCTAGCACTACTATCTACTATTGAGCTAAGAAGTTTTGTAGAATATAGCAAGGATGAATTTTGGATCAAAGCTATGGATGAAGAGTTAGACCAGATAGAAAAGAATGACACTTGGGAGATGGTTCCAAGGCCTAAGAACAAGAATGTATTCGACACAAGGTGGGTCTTCAGGAATAAATTGAATGAGGTTGGACATGTTACCATGAACAAGGAAAGGTTGGTATGTAAAGGATATGCTTAGGTTGAAGGTATAGACTTTAAAGAGACCTTTTCCCCAATTTCAAAAATGGAAGTAATTAGGTTGAATCTATCTTATGCATTTTCCAAGAATATCAAGGTGTACCATATGGATGTAAAATCATCATTCCTAAATGGATATCTAGAGGAAGAAGTGTACGTCAAGCAACCAGAAGGATTTCAATTGTCAAATAAATAAAATTATGTTTGAAGATTGAAGAAGGCCTTATATGGTCTCAAACAAGCCCCCAAGGCATGGTATTCAAGGTTGGACATTTACTTACAACAAAAGGGGTTCAGGAAAGGAAATGCAAACAAAAATATCTACATAAAGGTAAAGCAATATAATATCCTAATAATTGAAGTTTATGTTGATGATATTATCTCTCGAAGTAATGATGACAAGATGAGTTAGAATTTTTCCAAAGACATGAAGAATGAATTCAAGATGTATTTTCTTGGAGATTTGTCTTTCTTTTGGGTCTCCATATATGTCAGAGAAACAAAGGTATTTTTATCTCTCAGATGAAGTATATTATAGAAATGTTGAAGAATTTTGGAATGATAGATTGAAAATAAGTCAATACTCCTATGCAAACCAATTGTAACTTAAGTAAGGATGATGATTCTAAATATTCATATTAGAGATAGTAGAGATCAATGATTGGTAGCTTACTCTATGTAACAACTTCGAGACCGGATGTGATGTAGGAAGTTGGACAGGTTGCAAGATTTTAAGCAGTACCAAAGGAATCACATGTTATGGAAGTAACGAGGATATTCAGATACCTCAAAGGAACAAAAGTATTTGTATTATGGTATCCAAAAGGGAAGGATCTATATCTTTTCACCTACATAGATGCATATTAGGTAGGTTGCATTGATTATAGAAGAAGTAAAAGTGGAGAATGTTTCTACTTGGGTGAGTGTTTGGTAGAATGGTTAAGAAAGAAATAGTCATCAATATCCTTGTCTACAACAAAATCAAAATACATTGCAGCAACAACTTTTTATACTCAGGTTCTTTGGATGAAGCATACCTTATAGGATATATAAGTAAAATGTGATGAGCCCATTTCAATACTTTGTGACAACACTAGCACCATCAGTATATCCAAGAATCCAATTAGGCATTCTAAGACTAAGCACATTCTAATCAAGTATCACTTTTTACAGGAACAGGCTATAGAGAAGAACATCAAGCTAGAGTATGTCAAGACAAAAGAGAAAATTGCAGATATCTTCACCAAACCGCTTACAAGGGAAAATTTTGAGTATATGTGAAATAATATTGGAGTAGTTTCCTCCCCATAGTGATTCACATGGTCAAGCTCAACAAGACAGGGGGAGAGAAACAAGAGTCTTGAAAAAGTCCAAGTAAATAATTTTTTTGAATTCTTTTCATATACATTAGAGATTTACATGAGGAAGCACCATGAAGAGAAAGTTCAGAAGAGACAACAGAGGCCTATAGATAGGGGGAGCATCCCCAAAAGGAGGATTACCCTTTTCCATTGATATCAAAGGGGGAGAGATAGAGAAAGGCATGGAGACAGAGAGAGAGAAGCATGTAGACAAGGGGAGTGATGGTCACAAGGGGAGCATGGGCATAAGTATCATCATGCCTAAGTGTTTCCATCAATGCCAAAGAGGGATATTGTTGATAGTTTGTTTTTCATTTATGTCAACCCTTGAATAATCCCCAACGGTGTGGTTTTGGTACCCGAATTTGAATGAGGAATATGGACATGAAGGAAATAGTAAATGTAACTGGACACTCATAGATGGATAGTACTCATCGTAATGTTTTCGATGATATGTGGAACGACATGTAGTTCCTCACAGTTAGGGATATATGACTTTGTAAAGTTGGAAGTCCCAAAGAGTGGTCAAGAAGCCCCTAGTTGGTTACAAGTCTTAGTCAACGGGTAAAGTGGTTGCAACAATAAATTGCTAAATTAAGGAGAGGAGTTACCTAGAACAAGTATAAATATACCTCAAGGATTCATTCACAAGTACACTCACACACTTATTCATTTCTTATCTTTCTTGTGATCTAGTGATATTTTGCTAAGGTTGTAGCGTCATTTTATGAGGTAGAAAAGGAAGTTCAAAGGTGAAAGTTTATGACTTGTAGAAAACCCTAGTTTTTTAGGTACACATGGGTTGCAGGTCAGAAAGGGAGTGTATGTACACAAGATACAATGAAAAAAAGAAAGTATATACTTCGTTAGTAGAAGAGAAAGTCATGTATCCGTAAAAAGGCTCATGAATGTTTGAGTAAATGTTGGTACAATGTCCATGAAGTCTAAAGTAAGTTTACATGTCAACATCTCAGATTTTCAGGTCAGCTACATAGGTATTTCTATGGTTGTACACTTGTTTTGATGGTTACATTTTGTCATGATATGGTGTATGGTTGATGCATTCTTAGTATGGTTGGTTTAGTGTTTGGATATGGTATATCTTGGTTGCTTTGCTGAGTTAGAAGCACTCTTATATCTGGTTCAACATATGACATTGTTCTTATAGTTCATTTCTTTGAGTTGACTATACATGGTTGGGGAATATTCATGTTGTATGGTGTCATATGCATGAGGGACATGCATTGTTTATTTGAGATAATTCATTGTTGATATGATACATATCTTCATATGTTTGATGGCATAGTATATGGTACAAATGATTGGTGCTCTAGTTCATGATTAACTATTCCTTATTGATGTATATGTGTTCCATGATTCATGCATGAGATAGTATGTATGTTGGTATGCATTTGATGCATGGTATGGTACATGTGTCAGTTGATTGATGAGTAGATACAGGTTGATGAGACAATGATAGTGACAACGATAGTGGTAGAGAAACAATGTTAGAGATAGTGGAAAAGTTTGTGATTGTGACAATTGGTCTACACTTATATTTCAGGGTGGAAGGATGGGCCAATGATAAGTGATTGTAGCCACCATTCGATTGCAGCCGGAGAACTAAAGGGGTTGTATCCTCCTTCTGGTTGGAGCTAGAAAATTCATGGAGTTGTAGCTTCCTTCATGTTTCATCCTTAGAATAGGGGGTTGGAACCTCCTTCTAGTTGTAGCTAGAAAATCAAGAAGTTGGTGCTTCCAATGAATGTGTTCTTTTGATATATAATAAAATCATTCCATGGTTTTCTCCCATTTTGTTTTCCACCTAAATTCTAGTGTATTATGTATCTATTTTGATGTGATGTTGTTTATGAGTATATTTTTGATGATATATTGAATTCTAACAATAAACTATTGAATATTGTTGCAGAATATATTGTGGTTAAAAGTACTAAAAATTACTCACCATTGATTCACCCCCCCTCTCAAAAATCCAACAAATAGTTGCAAAATCAAAAGGCAAGCTAAATATGGATAGTAATATAATCAGGTGTTTAAATAGAATATCCAATGAGGATATTAGCTAAATCAATATAAATTATAGAACCGACATCATCATGGATGCCAAAAAGGTCATGGAAAATAAGAGACTCATGCAGAACGCAAAGAATAAGCCCCATGAAATGATTGGAGAGATTGCCTCATTCAAGAAACTATTTACTGAGGTGATCAACCATGGATTTCCTACCTTTTGGGATAGTAATGGGGACATTTATTCATACAAAAACTATGAGAATCTCCTCGATGATAGGATAAATGATGATAATAGATTTGGAAACATTGAAGAACCTCTTAAAGGGAAGGATGTGATGGATATGTTGGCTAGTGATTTTGCATTGTTTTACACCTTGAAAATGATTTTTAAGAGTCTCCCTCAGCCATCATATGAGAGTATACTAATTTGGATGAGGTGACAAGGAACCTCAATCAACAATAATACCCAATGGGAAAGGTATGGATGCATATGTGTCAATATAAAAAGGTGCCAATTCCAAGACAAAGAAAAACAAGTTGCATATGTCCAACCTCAACATGACCAATTTTGTCACTAATTTTTACTAGTAAAAGTATTTTTTATTAAATAAAAACCCTTCAAGAAACAGGAAGTGGTTTCAAGAAAAAATAAGCAGTAAGTGGTTTCAAGAATTTGTTTTCACATATAAGGGTTGCTGGAAACTTGGTTTTCATTTCTGTCAACCCTAGAAGAATATTTGAAGTAGGTCTAGAAGCCTCTAGAAGTGATGAGTTTATTTGAATAAGTCTCCAAAGTAGTCCCCTTATGGGGTATCTCTAAGCATGGCCCTCACGGGAAGATGCTTGAAGAATCCTACAAGAATCCCTAGTTGTTAAGAAAATAAGTTAGAATGTATGGTAAAGAAGCCTTTAAAATATCATTAGGAATCCCCAAAGGTTTGTTCATGAAGCCCGAAGTTGATTGAAGAAATAGAGTATGAAGGAAATCGAAAATACATGCAAATACTCTATGGATTTATAGTCCTCGTCAATCCATTTCAAACGGTAGGTGGAACTCCATGTGGTTCGTCATGGGTGAGAATATATTCCTTGTTGAAGATGATCATGTAAGGTATGGTCAAGAAACCCTAAAGAAGCCACAAGAAAGTGTGGTAACAAAACCCCAGAAGTAAAGGAATGAAGTCCCCAAAGTCATCCATAATTACAAAATTAACTAAATGTGAAATTAAGTGTACAAGAACAAGTCAAACCTACAAGAGAAATTAAAATCAAAATAAAATTCCCCCCTAAAAAGTGTTGCAAACAAGAAGTTATAGGTCAAACCTAAAGTTAAGTAAAGGAAGCACTTGGAAGGGTAAAAATACACATTAATAACCTCTCATTTTCATCATTCAATCTTGGGATATGTTAGCACAATATTGACATCTAATTTCAGAGGGAATATGAAGTGAAGAAGGATGAAATTCCAAGGGAAGATGGAGTCTTGTGATGATGTCTTCTAAGGTATGTTATTTAAAGGTCATCTTGGAATTTTAGCTATAATGTTTTTTCTAGAATGATTGAGATAATGAAACATGGAGAATTTTAAGAAGATATATCAAGGTACATGTGGTACTAATTTCAACATTTTGTTCATTTTACATTTGGAGATACACTCTTTGGAAGATATGGTATTTTATTAGTCCTATAACTAGTCTCAAACAGGTGTTACGGGTAAAAAAATAATAAGTTATTCATAGAGGTTACAAATTATGTGAGAACAATTGAATTGGAAAAATTACAGTCCATGAAAATTGTTTTGTGAGTTTCAGAATCAGATATCAAATATTGAGCCTGTGGCATGTTGTACAAATTCACTCTCCAGAATAGGAAAAAATTCACGAAGGTTTGCCATTTTCATTATATCTCTTTTTCAGTGACGAATCAAGAAGAAAAAATTGGAGGAATTTCATAGAAGATATAAAATAATATTGGGTACAATTTTTATATCTTTATTCATTACATATATTTATTTATACTTGTCAGAAGTTATGGTTTGTGAATTATCTAGAAACTAGTCCCAAACATCTGTTCAAAATAAATTTAAGAAGTGTTGTTGGGGTTTATATGTGGACCCAAGTGGACCTAGGATTTGTAAGTGGACCCAATTTCTAAGTGGACCCACTTTTATGATGATGATGTTTCAATGATAGTGACAAAGACAGTGATAGAACTTATCTTGAGTGATATTTGTTAGAAAAACAGGACCGTGGAGCAATAAAATAAAACAAATGCGGAAACAAAACATAGAAGATACACAATACAATAGAGACACATATTTACGTGGTTCACCTAGTGTGGGCTACGTCCACCAGAGAAATTGTCAGGTCCTTCCTTTATTATTATCCAGCATATGAAGGGATACAACCTACAACAAACCCATTGTAACTTCCTCTTCTTTCTCTCACGGTCTCTTATCTTAGAATACAATATTCACCATCAACCATAGCCGCAATACATTTCCCTCATAAAAGAGGGTTGCCTTCT
>SNQJ01S0036756.1:79620-95639 GCA_010110895.2 Picea sitchensis
CTGTTGCAAGGTGTGCACAATCATCCACAAAGAAGCTAAGTCATGGAGGAAAAATTATTGGAAGGCGTGCACATGGTCAATTTCGACTAAGTGTCGAAGAAAATGCTCTGAGGAGTTAGCAGTTCGAGAGAAGAACACGATCAGAAGAGGTAGTGGGTGACATTCCTTCAATAGAGTGGAATACGTTGAATATTTCATAAATCGGCGAGCAATATCCGTTCAGGAGGAAGCGTGATCATTCCATACCTTTAGGTTTGGGAGAGTTGCACAGAGGTTAGTTGTGGAGTCCTTCGACACTTCCTGGTCCAAAGGTTTTGAAGTGTTGAGCGATGGGGATCGCTAAATTTCTCAAGCTGCGAAGTAATCCTAGTTTTTGGTCATGGCAAGGATATGTGGCAGGAAATTAGAGAGTTTGTGAGAAAGAACTCATAATCTTTGTGTGACGCAAAATTCATTTTTCACGAAGTCACGAAGGCTGAGCAGATCTAGACCTTCATATCCAGAGAGGACACGTGGAATAGATCCATAAGCTTCACAGAAAGAGCCCTTCGTAGTAAGGTAAGGGTGGAGTGAGACAAAACTCCCGAAGTCGCATAGCAGTGAAGGATATTTCGATCGTCGATCTATGGGGGACACACATCATCATATTGTGGGACCTAGGAGCGTGCACTTGGGAAAAAGGTAAGAAGATAAATCCTTATTGTTGATTGTGTGGACATGTGGTGTCATCTTTGTCACTTCGGTGATTGAGTACTTCAGGGAAAAGGAGTGTTAATACATTCAGAACTCCCAAACATCAAAGCCTCAAAACAGATCACAGCCACTGGTTGGTGGAGAGACAAGAACCATGGATCTTGTTGGGTAGTTCACGGTTTGGAGTTCATAGAAAAATGGGTAATCTGCAGTTAAAAGCATCAAAGTCCAAAGTTGCGAAGGGGATGACCTGAGGTTATATCCCGTGGTCATATCAAAGAAGATCCTAGTGGAGGTCTAGCACTCACCACTCACTATTACTAGAAGCACCAGAGAACGGGGTCGTGGGTGAATAGAACCTGTGTGGTAACAAATAAAGGACATGTGTAAATTGTTCTAGGGTCTACTAGAGGCCCGAAAATCCGATTTAGCTTAGTGTTTTTGAAAGATCCTTTGACCAGGATGTCGTACAACCCCTAGGGGAGAAGGGGCGTTGCATCAAGTGGTATCAGAGAGGAAATTTTCTTGCAGATAGTAGGCAAAGGTGAGGAGGAAATAAAGAAGCAGTTTGGTAACATTCGGTGGTATTGGATACATCAAGTGGTAGTTGTGTAAAGGAGAAAAGTTCAACACAATACCACCTAGAATATGTGCAGAGCGACCTGCAGCAAATTGAGCTATGGAAATGGAGATGAGAGAACTTTGCGCGAGGTTAGATGTTATGGAGACAACACAAAGGAGAGAACCTGATGTTGGAGACGTCAGTGATGCAGAGAACGAATAAGTGGAATTTGAAGAAGTTGTAGTAGAAGATGTTGTAGAAGAACACTTGATGAAAGCGGTTGTGAAATTGGGAACTAGAGCGAAGATAAACATCCCAATGTATGAAGGCAATTTAGATGATGAAGAATTGTTGGATTGGATAAGATCAATGGACAAGTAGTTCGACTATGAAGACGTCGAAGAGGAGAAGAAGGTGAAACATGTTGTCACCAGATTAAAAGGACATGCAGCGATGTCGTCGGATGAACTACATGATGACATAAGATGCAACGGCAAAAAAAAGATCAAGAGTTGGGACAAAATGGTAGCCAAGTTGAATGTTAAATTCATACCCAAGGATTATCAGATAAATCTATTCAGGAAGTTACAGAATCTGAGACAGAAAGGATTGACAGTAAAACAATACACATAGGAGTTCTACAAGTTGAACATCAGGGTTGGACAAAGAAAAAAAGATGATGAAAAAGTTTTTAGGTATATAAATGGCCTTAGATATGAAATCCAGGATGAAATCAACATGATGAAAGTAAGGACAGTGGAGGATTCTTATCATATTGCGCTAAAGGTAGAGGATAAGTTGGCCAGGAAACAAAGCCAGCAAAGCAGAGGTAGAAGTCTAAAAAAAGGCAAGGGAATTGTCCATGATAAGGAACATAAGCCCAAGGTTGAGACTGAAAAACCACATAGTCACTAAGAAAGAGGAGGAATTTATCGAGGGAGATAGTATGGTGGAAGGATTTATTTTCTTCGAGGAAGAGGAAGAGGCAAAGGAGAAGAAGTGAAGTGTTATTCTTGTGGAAAGACAAGACACATGTATTGGAATGTCCTAAGAAAAATAAAGAAGGAGGAGTTTAAGCTCAGATTTCAGAAGAGCGAAAGATGGGAAATCTATGATGATGAAGAGGGTTATCTTGAAGCCAGAGTGAGAGGTTGAAAAACCATTGAAAAGGAACAGTTTGTTCATAACTACTTGCAAGACTAAAGATAGGGTATGCAAGTTGATAATTGACAGTGGGAGCATTGATAACCTAGTATCCACAGAGATGGTGGAGAAATTGGAGTTGGAGACAACTGCACATCTGAGTTTGTATAAAGTCTCATGGCTACAGAAAGGACATCATGTAATGGTAAATAAACAATGCCAAGTTGAATTTAAGATAGGAGGATATAGAAATGAGATTTTGTGTGATGTGATTCCCATGGATTTATGTCATGTTTTGTTGGGGAGACCATGGAAGTATGACAAGAATGTCATTCATGATGGGAGAAAAAATACTTATACCTTGGAGAAGAATGGTAGGACACACATGTTACTTCCAATAGAGGAAAATAAATTAAGGGAAGAAGTCATCACAAGTATATTTCTCATGAGTGGGAAGGAACTCCTGAGTGAAGTCAATAAGGAACAGGAGATGCAATTTGTTGTGGTGAGGAAACTCAAATTTGTCCTTACAATTACTTCCATGGATGATTTTCCTAAAGAAGTTCAGGAGTTGTTAAAGAATTTTGCTGACATAGTAGTGGATAAGTTACCTAGCTCATTGCCACCCATCAGGAGCATCAACCATCACATTTATTTAATACCAGGAGAGTCTACCGAATAAAGAAACATACAGATTGACACCTCAATAAAATGAGGAGGTAAAGAGACAAGTCTAGGATTTGATGGAAAAGGGTTTGGTTAGAGAAATATTGAGTCCATGCGCGGTACCAACTATGTTAAGTCCGAAAAAGGATGGAGGATGGAGAATGTGTACAAAATCAAGAGACATAAACAAAATCACCATCATGTATAGAATTCATTTACTAAGGATGGATAAATTAATGGATTGTTTGAGTGGAGAAAATTATTTTTCAAAAATAGATCTGAAGAGTGAATATCACCAGCTAAGAATGAGATAAGGTGATGAGTGGAAAACAACCTTCAAAACAAACGAAGGTTTGTATGAGTGTCTTGTTATGCTATTTGGCTTAACAAATGCCCCAAGTACTTTTATGAGGTTGATGAATGAGGTATTAAAATATTTTATTGGTAAGTTTGTGATTGTATATATGGATGATATATTAGTGTTCATTAAAACTGAAGAAGAGCATTTGAGGCACTTAACATTAGTGATGAGAAGATTTCAACGAGAGAAGTTGCTAATAAATCTGAAGAAGTCCTCTTTTATGAAGACACAACTCATTTACTTGGGTTTTGTGATCTCTTTAAATGAATTGAAGATGGATCTAGAGAAGGTGAGAGCAATCAGAGAAAGACCATTGCCAAGAAGCATATTGGAGGTGAAAAGCTTCCATGGATTAGCAAGTTTCTATAGGAAGTTCATTAGAAATTTCAGTGGAATTTGTACACTAATATTAGATACAGTAGAGAAGAGACACAAGTATTTTAAGTGGACAGAAGAAGCTGAGAAAAGCTTCAGGATATTGAAGGAGAAGATAACAAAACAATCTATTTTGGTCTTCCCAGATTTCGGGAAGACATTTCAAGTAAGAAGTTATGCTAGTGGAGTTGCAATTGGAGCAGTCTTGAGCCAAGATAATAGGCATGTTTCATATTTCAGTGAGAATTTGAATACCACTAAGAGAAATTACTCAACATATGATAAATAATTTTATGCAATAATTCAAGCCTTGAAGAAATGGAGGCACTACATTGTTCCAAAAGAGTTTGTTTTGTATAGCGATAATCAAGATTTACAATTCATAACTAGACAGGAGAAGTTAAATAAAAGACATGCTAAGTGGATAGAGTTTATGAAAAATTTCACTTTTTTCATTAAACATATTTTTGGTAATGCTAACAAGGTTGTTGATGCATTGACAAGGAGATGTTTGATTCTGCAGGAATTTCAAGTGAAAACCTTAGGGTTCGAACACCTTAAGGAGATGTACTGTGATGATCTAGGTTTTAAAGAGGCATATGAAGCATGTGAAAATATTGTGCTCAGAGACAGAAGAGAGTGGAAAAAGTATCTGATTCAAGATATATTTTTGTGTAAAGGTTGCTAGTTGTGCATATCAAAGTGCTCAATGAGAGAGAATATGTTGAAGGAAAAACATAGTGGAGGTCTAGCAAGACATTTTGACCATGACAAGACATTTGCACAGTTGATTTGTTTGTACTATTGGCCAGGTATGAGGGCATAAGTTAAGAAGTTTGCTGACAAATGTAATATTTTCCAGTATGCAAAAGGAAAGAGATAGAACACTAGATTGTATCAACCATTGCCTATTCCAGATAGGCCTTGGGATGCAATAAGAATGGATTTTGTGTTGGGATTGCCAAGAACACAAAGGGAAAGTCATTCCATATTTGTTTTAGTGGATAGATTCTCAAAGGTGGCAGACTTTATCCCATTCCATAAGACTAATGATGCAACAAACATTACAAATTTGTTTTTCAAGGAAGTTGTGAGACTTCATGGGTTGCCCAAGAGTATTGTCTCAGACATAGACACTAAATTTGTTGGTCATTTCTGGAGAACATTGTGGAAATTTTTTGGACAGAAATATCTTTTAGTTAAACATATCACCCTCAAACAGATGGAAAAACTGAGGTGATAAATCGAAGTTTAGGAAATTTGTTGAGGAGTCTGGTCACTAAGGTGGTTAGAGGGAAAATATCTATCAGATCTTTTGCATAAATAAATGTATTATTTCTCAAATGAGGCTACTTAATTTTAGTTGAAGAGTTGTTGAGAGTTGATGAAGAGCATTGTATGAGTCCATGCACATATCATTTGAATAAATATAATAGAGAAGCGTTGATCCACATGTTTGGTGTTGTTGTTACTATGTCTATCTAAATGAATGAATGGTAGGCTTTCTGTTAATTTTCAATTCTCTTTTATTACTTGTTCTTATGTTATGAATGCATTTACATGGTTGAATATATGAATCTGTGAGATATTAGATAAGTTTCAATTGTTTCTCTTCTACGAGTCGGTGCAAGGAGTGCATAGTGTCTGCAAGGTGTGCGTTGACATAGTCTATTTCGATTCAGAATCTTAAGAGAGATAACGTGAAACTTTTGTTTGCAAGGAGTGCATAGGTGTCCGCAAGGTGTGCATTGACAGAGTCTATTTTGACTCAGAAGTTCAAGAGGGATAGCTTGAAAGTGTGTGTAGGAGGAAATGCACTCAGAATCATATTGTTTAGGAGGAACAATTGAGTCGTATAAGAGTTGTTGCAAGGAGTGCACATTCACCCATCAAGAGTTAAGTTGAAGGAAGCATGTTGCAAGGTGTGCGTAGGGTCGATATTTGGCTAAGTATCGAAGAATTCATTCTCAGAAGTTCAGAGTGTCAAGGAGGAACAAGTTCAGAAGAGATAACTTGAAATTTTGTATGAAAGGGGTGCATATTTTCCGCAAGGAATGCGTGACAGAGTCTTTTGACTCAGAAGCTCAAGAGGAGTAACTTGAGAGTATTTCCAGAGGAGTGTGAAGAATTGTTGAAAGGTGTGCACAGTTGTCCACAAAGAATCTAAGTCATGGAGGAAAACCTGTTGGAAGGCATCCACAGGGTCAATTTTGACAAAGTGTCAAATAAAACACTCTGAGGAGTTAGCAGTTTGAGAGAAGAACAAGCTCATAAGAGGTAGCAGGGGAGAATCCTTCAATAGAGTGGAATTTGTTGAATATTTCATAAATCGACAAGAAAGATCCGTTGAGGAGGAAGAGGGATCATTCCAGATCGTTAGATCTGGGAGAGTTGTGCAGAGGTTATTTGTGGAGTCCTTCGGCACTTCGTGGTTCAAAGGTTTTGAATTGTTGAGCAGTGGTGATCGCCGAAGTTCCCAAGCCACGAATTAATCCTAGTCATTAGTCGCAGCGAAGATACATGGAAAAATATTAGAGATTTCATGAGAAAGAACTCCTGAAGCTTTGTGTGAAGCAAAATTTGAGTTTTGTGAAGTCGCGAAGGCCAAGGAGATATAGATCGTCCGATCCAGAGAGGACATGTGGCGAAGATCCATGAGCTTCGGAGGAAGATTCCTTCAGAGGAAGGTAAGGGTGGAGTGAGCCAAAACTCCTGAAGTAGCGTAGCAGCGAAGGAGATTTCGACCATCGATCTGAGGGGGACACGCGTCATCAGATCGCGGGACCCAAGAGTGTGCATCCGGGAAAAAGGTAAGAAGTTAATCCTAGTTATTGATTGTGTGGATACATGGTGTCATCTCTGTCACTTCAGTGATAGAGTACTTCAGGGAAAAGGAGTGTTAGAACATTCAGAACTCTCGAACGCTGAAGCCCTGAAATGGATCACAACCACTCGCTGGTGGAGAGACAAGAACAATGGATCTTGTTGGGTAGTTCGTGGTTCGGAGGTCGGAGAAAAATGGGTAAGTTGCAGTTAAAAGCGTCCAAGCCCAAAGTTGTTAAGGGGATAACTTGAGGTTATAGCCCATGCTCATATCGAAGAAGAGCCTAGTGGAGGGCTAGTACTCGCCACTCACTGTTACCAGAAGCGCCAGAGAATAGGCTCGCGGGTGAATAAAACATGTGTGGTAACAAAAAAAGGACCTGTGTTAATTGTTCCAGGGTCTACTAGCAGCCCGAAAAGTCGATTCAGCTTAGTGTTTTTTAAAGATCCTTTGACCGGGAGGTCGCGCAACCCCTAGGGGAGAAGGGGGGTTACATCACATATTTCCATCGAGCCATCATAGGCCTGATTTCATTACTCATAGCTTCTAATATGACAATTTGAAGTTGGTATGGCCATTTCTTCCCCCAAATTCATAGTTTGTTGTTTTATGTGTTTCTTGATGTCGTATGCCACCTTTATGGCTTAGATACCTCTTCCACTACATTCATCTATCCTCTACTATTCCAATGAGGTATCACATGACTCATTCTGACCCCTGTATCAAAGGTTATGCATGTTTAAAAGTCATCACTCGGAATCCATTGATCAAGCTTGTGGGTTAATCTAGACCGTTGATTTTTGAACCTGCAAAAAGAGAAATACCACTTGCATAAGAGATCAACACTTAGTGATTGGAAAGATTAACCCATATGGATTTTTTTATTAGGAGCAAAGGTGGCATGGGGCACACGAATTGTAGCATAATTTTCTCTAATTTTCCCCTTTTTAGGATTAGGAAAGTAATTAAAAATAAAATAATATACAATAAAATAAAAATAAAAATTAGAAAATCATTTACAGTTATTTACAAAATTTAAAAGAAATAATTATTCCTAACCAAAGAAAATCAAAATTAAACTAATGTAACTATCACCCTTAATGTAAAAATAAAAATTACCAAAATTACCCTACCCCTTGCAGGATTTCAACCTGTGACCTCTGAGAAATAAACACACATTGTTAACCATTATGCCCATTTAAGTTTGTTATTCACTTAACCTACGAAAAACTAGTTATCCATGAAAACTAAAAAATGAAATAAATAAATAAATTTTAAATAAAACAAATAATTAAAAATATAAATAAAACAAAAATAAATTAAGTAATAAATAATAAAATTGAATAAATAAATTAAAACAAAATACAAAATATAAAAATCAAAATCAAAATAATATATATATATATATATATAACAATCTTCCCCCAACCACCACATTGGACATATTCCACATATATATATTTCCCAAGACCCTAGCTCAGATTTCACCCAAAACTCTGGACGAAGATCACTTATCGTTGATAACCATATCGCCAAAAATATCATTTCCATTTCGTTGATTAGTGCACGACCCTTTTTTTAAAATAATATTAAATAATATGCAAAAAGGGATGGATATTTTCAACATAAATATTAAAATATTTTTGAATGAAAATACATTAAGGAATGGTTTGTTGGTGGTCGAGGTAGGTGAGATAGGTGTTGGGTAGGCTTCATTAAGTTTGTTGACGACTAAGTTGGCTATCTCTCCTAGCTCCCACTCCCGACAATCATGTTCTTCGATACATATAAAATTATTATCTGATCTAGTGGGTTAATAAACATAGACTAAGCCCTAACCTCGTTTGCACATTTTTCATTATTATTTAATTAATTTTCCCATAAAACATTAAAATTGTATTATAATATAATTTTCTTGTACATTCCAATGCATTTTGGGAATAAGGTTTGAAATACAACTTAATATAATTTCCAGAAATTTCTAGAAAATAGGAAATCCCTATAATATAGAATCTCTCTATAATATAGGAAATCTTTAGAAAATAGGACTTGGGGTAAAATAAAAAGGGTAAAAATATGTACAAGTTAGTTTTAGTAAAAATGAAAAAAGAAGATTGAAAAATGAAAACGAAAATTATGAAAATTTAACTTAAAATTGGAAATTTGATTTGTTTTTCTATTATTATTATTATATTTTTTTATTTGAGGTCCATTTATGAGAAAATATATACATGTTAAATGGTAAAAACATGTTATTTTATTAAACATACATGGTTAACAAAAATAATTAAAATAAAAATACATTAAATAAAATACATAAAATAAGATATACACATAAATATTTACAAAAATAAAAAAATTAAATTAAATTAAATTTAAAATTATTTTTTTAACATCCCCACTATAATCCCTGGTTTAATTAATGCTTATATAGATATAATTTGTGGCTAATGCCAAAGTGATGTAATATGTGAATTGTATTTCTATGTTTTAAAAATAAAAATGTGATGTGAACTACTAAGGGGACATGGACAAGATATGAGGGATGAATTAATCCACAAGAGAGGGGAGTGTTTAGGATAATGGCCAAGAGGGGTCTAAGGGGGAAATACCCATGTATATTATTTTAACCCATTTTCCTAAACTTGCTAATTGTATATGAACCTTCCAATTCTTGATTGAGTGTTCCCAAAGCCAATCATTGAATACATGTAAGAGGGTGGGTGTGACTGGTCACATCCCAAAGTTATTGGGCACATGGGGGTTGAGTACAATAAGCTTGGGGAAGAGTGTGAGTCAAGAAAGGCAAGCCAAAGGGAGGAAATTTGTATGGGTGGGGACAATAGTTTTATGCAATTGAGTTTTGGTGCATGAAGAACAAGTAGAGAGGAAGAAATGGAGTTGGAAGTTGGTGCAGCCATGGAGGGAGAATTCTAGAGAACGTTGGAGCATATTGGAGCATATTTGGAGCTAGAAATTGAAGAGTCGGGTTGTCAGTCCTGAAGAGTGAACTCTGGTGTGAGTTGCACTAAATCAACAATTGTTTGCTATTGGTTTGTTGGTAATTTTCCTAGAATCAGGTTCCCTTGAGTTCCAAGCTAAGAGATTCATGGTTATCTGTGCCAGAGAGACCCTGATAAATGAATGGGATTCCCAAGGGAATGTGATCAGTGAAGGGGTACATTCCTTGGTTTGAGCAGATCAAGAGGAAGAGAGATGGCGTAAAATAGGGATAGTTGGAGGAGAATATCAGTTGGGTAATGAGTTTATGAGATGTGAGTGGACTATGAGATACCACCCACTTTTGTGGATTAATAGCCTCAGCTTGGGGGTGACTGGCTATTGATAATTGGAACAATCAGTCTATGGTTGGGTGGAACGTCCATCCAAAGTAGTTGGTTGCACAACTCTTGTATAAATATAAGTGTTTTATCTTGTTGCTGAGTTATTTACAAGTGTTATTGGTGTGCATCAACTCTTTGTATTTGAGAATGATTTATATGTTGTTGTAATGAAGTTTATTAGCTGCATGCATGTATATTTAGTATGTTGTATATGCATCAGTGTAATGACATCAAATAGAAGTTAAATATGTTTTAATTCGTAGATGAAAGCTAAAGGAAATGAGCTAACTGTAAAAGAATTAATTTAGTTAGAAAAAAACTCATTTTTATGTGTATTCTGTACTGTAATGTCCCTCGGATGGGATGGGGGACGTTACAAAATTGAAATAAAAATATGTACAAAAATAAAATAAAATACATATAATAATATTTACAAAATATAAATAAAATAAAATAAAACAAAATAAATACAAATTATGAAAATTAGGACCAAAATTACGCAAGTCAAGGTTCCATGCTCCTAGGTTCCAGTCATTAGGGTTCTGCAGTTAGTGGCCAAAACTTCGAAAAAGATGTAGAGGGTAGAATTTGAAAAACTAGGCATCATGGAGAGAAACGGGGTTAGATGGTTATCGATGATGTGGTGATTCAACTATGATGAAGGGAAAGCAATGAAGGAGAAAGGACAACAGTTCATGCGATGACTTAATGTCGCAAGCAATGACAATTAGAAATAGAACATTGATTCCAACCAAGCTCACACCACATGTTAATCCATTCAATATACACATATCAAATGGAGTATATGCTCATATCGCAAGGAGAGGGAGAAAAACCATGTCCAGGAAAAGGCCCTTACGCTAGACACTATGGTTGAATGCAATATATAACAAACAAGAATTAGATGACAGCTCAACAAGGACTCATAATCAAGAGTAGTAATGGGTTTTTGGTGTGATTTTTTTGGAGAGGTAAGACCAAGAGAGGATCGGGAATAAAATAATCTAAAGAGGTTCAAGAACAGGCTTGAAGGGTAGGTAGGTATGACAACTTTGGGGCTCCGTACCTCAAGGAAACTACAAGTTAAGGTAATATGCTTCCAAATAAGGAGAAGCCAGTAAATAATCAAGGTCTAGGTCATGGAAAAGGATATAGATATTCCCCACAGACCTCTCAAGGATGGAGTAGTCACATAAATAACAAATAAAGTGTTCTGTAAAACTTCTCCTGCAAAACAGAAGAATGACATCAGCCATGCACTCAAAAGAAGACTTGATAATACATAATCATTATGTTCCCTACCTTTAATCCAATTTAGAAGAGAGTATTAGTTTTATTCAGTTCGATAACATGATGTTTGTAGATGAGTGTCTAAAAATATATGTGAAAATTTGATACATACTATTAATATTTACATGTGACAATAAATGGCATGCCAACAATAATATGTAGAAGTTGAATTAGTCAATCAGCACATGCAATAGAACTAACCCTGTCATTGCACAATATCACCAAGGGCATCGGAACCAACAAAAGTTCAGGAGATGAAATGTCAATTTTGTCATGAAAATTTAAACAAAAAAATCATAGGTCAAGAAGAAAAATAAAGACATAAGTATGCAACTTATGCTTGGACGCCTCCTTTCGATGATGCTTTCACACCGACAGACATCCTTCTCTCTGACATGACTCTCTCAACCATTAGGTCAATTAAAACTTCTTCAACTACTTTCTCAACAATGTTGATCTCGTCCGACATACAAGCTTAGGTCCACTAGCTCAGGTGTGAAAATGAATTTTGAGACTACGATGAATAGTATGGGAACAAGGCAATGATCATAGGGTGAAGTAATATCAAGCTTCGGGCTCAAATTATCACTTAGCAAAAAGTATTCTCGGTGTGTGGTGCGATGGACTAAGTAGGGAAACTTAGCAATGGTATGCTTGCAACGGATATGGGGCCTTCATTAACTCCATTCTATCCATTCTGGTGTTGTCCAACAGTTTAGTGGGAACCCATAATTTCTTTTCGATCCGTTTGGGGCGGGAGTCGAAAGGTTATATCGGTCCAATGGCTATATTGCTATGCCATGGTGAAGTGCTAGATGTCGTTGTTCTAATATCTCGACGAAGCTCAATTCTTGTGATTTTTCCTTCTACGAAGTTTCCTCTGGAGTCTTTTGTAACTTCCCGATTTTGGCCCTCTTATTACTTAGCTTCCTAGCCTTTTTTCCAGTGAGCTTAGTCTCGGTTATCCCTTTTACATTCTTAGTCTTATCTTCTCTTGACATAGTCACTTCGCATTGCTTAGGGTCATTCTTCAGATCCAAGGTTAATACTCCTTCATCATATAGATTAGGTATTTCGGTCTTTTGTGGTTCCTCTAATGCTCTTATATCTTTGACATATAGGTCCCTGGTATTTAACAATGAAGATCTGTTCTCTTGTTCCTCCATCAAGTAGGCAATCCTTCTAGTCATAAATTCCATGAGTTCTTTCTTCTTTTATTCTAGGGCTTCCTGTTCTTCTTTCCTCCGGATCTGGTCTTTTTTAATCCAGATCTTTCCTAACAAAGTTGGAAATGGGGCGTTGTCCTCAATAAATCTAATGACTTCGAACTCTTCCTCTATGTTCCATGGGTACTCATAACTATCTGGGTAATTCTGCAACATAGGGTTACCATTTTTCCTTTGAATAATCCGATGGTTCCTAGCGAAGGGACYAGAGCAGGCCTTCCTAGGGTTTCCCAAGTTTTTTMTGTCATAATGTTCATTGGTATTCCCTCATCCAGGGCACAACCAATGTCGAAGTCTCTTATTCTTACTTCAATTTTCTCCTTTTCTTTAAATATCTCTGATAAACTAATATCCTTATGATCATCTAGGGTTTCTTTTAGTTTCAGTAACATGATATATGATTCTTTCTGGGGTTCTTCCATAATTTTAGTCTCTTGATCTCCTTCAGAGTTTGCTTGTTCCATATTCAGTTTTTCAAGTCTAGCAATCATTCTAGGGCAATCCAATACTTCATGGTCCATAGCTTTACAACAAAGGCATCTAGGGTTTCTCCCAGGGCATTCCTTAGCAAGATGTCCTGGTCTTCTGCAACTGTAACATAGGGTCAATCCTCTCTTTCTTTTAAATGACCCCCAACTTCTTATGTACTGCGCACTAGGGTCATGGTGGCTAGCTTGCAAAAAATTCTTTCTAGGATCCTGCATCCATTGGTTAGTCCAAAAAATCTTTCTATGCATAGGTATAACATATATATCATTATTCTTATCAGATCTATCAAATGTTCTTCCATCTAACGATGCCCTAGTTTTCAGGCTAGGAAAAAATCTATCAAGTATACCTAGATTCATGCTTCAGAAAAAAAAAAATCCACTTATCTTTCCTATATAGAGCACAAAACTTTCAGATCTAAAACTTGAACTATTCTTACCTTTTTTAGAGCACATAGCCTACAGATCTTACCTCTTTCTATAGATCTGACTTAGAAAGTTCCAATTTAACCTTTCTTAGAGCACAAACCATTCAGATCTGACTTCTTTTCTTCAATATCCACTTCTTTTCTTGCAGATCTGGTCTTTTTCCTTTAGATCTAACCTTTCTTTCTTGGCACAAAGCTTCGTAGGTCAAGTAGAATACTATGCACTAGGACAACAGATCTACGCACATAACTTATTTCACACAAAGCTTTTTCTTCTTTAGTTCCCAACAATCACAGTTTTGGTCCTGAAAACGGAACCATTTGTTGGCACAGGGGAAGACCCAGGGTTCAATGCTCAAGAACGCACCAATAAAACCCTAACTATCGGCCCTTTCAGCAACACCTGCAAGGCAGATGAAGTCTCACCCAAGGTAGAGGTAGGGGTGGTTGTATAACTCAGTTGTCTGCAACCTTAGCTGGGACACTGATCTGTGATTATATATTTTATAGGGTACTTAACATAGATCATTCATCAATATTTATCCCTTATGGTACTTTGCAGAAAGCACAAAGCATCGTAGTGAATATTTAGAATAAAGATGATTCGGTACTTAGCCACAAAAATATAGATTAGATTCAGTAGATCAAGCACTAAGCATCTATCAGATCTAACAGTCATTCATATATCATAAGCATAGAGAAGAACTAGATCTATTTAATCACAACAAGCACTTAGCCAAAAAGGAGACAACACTTAGATCAAAGCAAAGAGCACATTACACAGAGTTATCGTGGTTCACACCCACCCTGGTGCTACGTCCACAAAGTCTTTTTCTTTATATTATCTCGGTCAAGTGGTTACAGCACAGAGCTTTAGTGCCCCTTACTTTGCACAGGAAAAAATATCTACGCAACTCGCTAGATCCTTCTTCCTTGCACTTCAACACAGAACTACAACAACTTGCACTTAGCTTGTCAATCCCCCTACAATCATGCACAAAGCACTTGAAATATACATTCGATCACACAGATCCAACTAATTTCACTAAGCAATAACATCTACTACTTCTTACATTGCCTAAGTATCTATTTATAGATTACAAAATGGGCCTAAGCATGGGTAAACCCACAGGTCGACATCCCTTTCGCTTTACATCAATCCAAAACCCTAAAAGGGATGCAAAATAGGTCTTGCTTGCTTCGCATTGCGCTCCATCTTTGGCAAGCTGTCACAGTCCCAAAAACAGTCAAATATGACCAAGTATTCTTCGAAACTTGGTCAAGGGGGATTATCATTGTCCGAATACCAAATGTTTTATGATTTCTTGCAAGATGAATTACATGATAAATATTACGTTAGACCAAGACCCATTACCACTAAACATGATAATCATCCTCAACCCAAAAAGTTACATGTGAATCAACCCAAAGATAAAGAAAATGAATCAATAACTATTGAAAATAAGGTTGATACCTAAGAACAAATGAAATCAAGGAATGAACACAAACATATAGATAAAACTCTTCTACCTTTTAATATTGAGCATGAATTGGGAAAGATAAAAATAATTGTACCTTTAGTACAATTGCCCAAGAATCCTATCTATCAAAGGAAAATTGAAAAGGTTATGAATGGAATAGATCCCATCAATCAACCAGATACCTTAAATATGCATGATGAATTCCCAACAATTATGTTTGGAACTCATATAGATAATAAAGAAGACTTAGTTTCCCATTTCTATGTGACTCTCAATATACATTATAAACTACTACATAATTGCATGTTATATTCTAGATCTTCACATAAACTCGTGCTAAAAACAATAATGGAAAAGTTGGGGTTAGAAATAACTAGGCCATACCATGATTTATATTATTTTGGTTCAAGAAAACTAAAGTGTGAGGTTATCATCAAATATATCGTAGTTGTAAATTTTTTGAACATGCATAGAATAGATCTAGCTAGCAAATGACATACATAGTTTGCACATAAAATATGAAAAAGATAAGCGGGAGAGAAAGAATGGAAGAATTCTCACTAACCAAATGAATGAATGATAATTTACAAATGATATACTCTATATAAATCAATTATTGTGCACTGGAGGAGAATCCAATGCGTCATAGTGGTGGTCTAGAATTATTTGGACACACACCGATAGTTACGGGAGTTAACTACCACTTAGTCTAGTCTCTTAGGCATTTATGGGAGTTAACTATCACCTAGTTTGAGTTAACTAGTCTCTCAGTATTCAGTTAAATGACTCAAACAAAGTGGAGTGAGGAGGATATCAGGGAATCATTAGTAATGTGATAGTATGGTGATGATCCCAATGTGGCATCTAGACTCCACTCAATTGATCAAACTGAAGTGTGAGTTGAAGAGAATATTATGTTATAGGAATATTCTCCCTTTACTATAGGAGACTAAATAATGACTAGTAAACATAGGGAAACCCTTACGAAAAATAATTCCTAGGTGTGTGTGAAGTATCTCCAACACCCCCTTGAACATCACTATGGTGAAAATAATAATGGGTCCCGGAAATAAGGCCATGTTAGGTACCTAAATACAAAAGATACATTCAAATAAACAAGGAAAGAGGAAAAAACTCA
>SNQJ01S0036756.1:96047-113366 GCA_010110895.2 Picea sitchensis
CCCATTTATACTCTGCCTCGGCTGAATATAGAGAAATAGTAGCCTACTTCTTGCTCAACAAACATATATGCCTAGAACCTAGACTTAGTGAGTAACCAGATGTGGACTTGCAATCAAAGTTATTGCCAACCCAGTCACAATCAGTGAACCCGATGAGGTCCAATGTAGAACGTGTTTCATAGTGAATTGAAAAGGTGATGGTGCCTTGACGTATCGAAGGATACACTTTAGATCCTTCAAATGTATCTCATGCGGCTCTTACATGAACCCGGAGACTGCTCCAACTGCATAGGAGAGGTCTAGTCTGGAGTGTGTGAGATACAACAAAATCCCCACTAGTTGTCTTTATAGTGTGTTTTCCACCAGTGGAGTGCCCCCACCATCCTCAAGTCTAACTCATGATAGGAAGGGAGTTGGGGTAGACTTGTAGTCTGACATGTGAAATATCTCAAGGAGATCTCTAACATACTTTGCCTGAGACATTTTGATTCTTGATGCATCCTAATTGAACTCGAGTCCAAGGAAGAAATGTAGCAGACCCATGTCCATCATCAAGAACTTGTCATGGAGAATGCTCTTGATTGCAACAGTCGCTGAAGTCAATCAATCGATGATCAACAAATCATCAACATATAGAACTAGGAGTAGAAGTGAATCATATGTCCTAAGAAAGTAAAAATTATGGTCTAAATTACAACATACAAATTTCTGTGATAGTAGGTAGGAGTCCAATTGGCATACCATGCTCTCGGGGCCTACTTGATGCCATAAAGAGACTTCTTTCATCGCAGACCAAATATGAATACTGCAAAAATCCCTAGGACTACTCCATATATATCTCCTTAGATAGATCTCCATGAAGAAATGCATTCTTCATGTCCATCTGATGGACTTCCCATCCTTTGTTTGTCACAATGGAAATTTCCAAACATATGGAATCCATATTCACTAATGGAGCGAAGGTCTCATCATAGTCAATACTGTGCACCTGCTAAAAGTGTTTGGAAACTAGCCTGGCTTTGTATCTACTAATCTTTCCATCCACTTCACTCTTGGTCCTTTACACCCATCTGCACCTGAAAAGTGTCCTTCCTATAGGAAGAGGAACCATATCCCAAGTCTGGTTCTTGAGGAGGGAGTTGTACTCCTCCTGTATGGTGGATTCCCAAAAGGGATTTCCAGTAGCCTCGTTGTAGGACTATGGATCTGAATACTGAACCAAGAAAATATGTCTGGGTGGCATCAGTTTAGTGGTAGTTAGTACAAGAGGAGGCTCCTCAAAATAAAATCAATTCCTCCTAGTATCAATTGGATCCCCAACAAGATCTCCTACATCCTGAAGAGTAGTTTTGGCCCACTTGGGCCTCAACTCTGGCTCTGCATTTTCATCTTCATGCACTAAATATGCATCTCACTGTACTGACTTTGTATCTATATCATCTGAATTTTCTAAATAAGAACTCTCATCTAAAGAAGAGTCGGCATGTGCATGGTCATCATCTCTAACAAGTGGAAGAACAAAAGTGTCTTTATGCAGTTGTTGAGGTACATGCAAGATACTTTCCTCGAATTGGACACTACGCTCAATGATGAGTCGGTCTGTGGAGATATCAATGATTCTGTATGCCTTCACACCATTGGGATATCCAAAAAAGATACACTCTATGATATGTGGATCAAGTGCCTTCCTCTTCTCATAAGGAATCCTAGCATATGCACRAGAACCGAATATATGGAAGTGGGTCACTTCCAGTTTGAGGCCACTCCAATCCTCATAGGGGGTCTTATCCTTGAAAAATATATGGTGAGATCTATTTTGGATGTAGGTTTCACAATTAAGTACTTCAACCCATAATATCTGCGGAAGTGATTTTTCATGTATCATGCAAGATGTCATCTCTTCTAGAGATCTATTTTTCCTCTCAGCAACTCCATTTTGTTCTGGAGTATAAGGAACCATGTGCTACAAATGAATCTTAGCCGCATGAAGAATATTATGTATCTCATGGTTGACACACTCTCCCCCATTATTTTTTCAAAGGAATTTAACCTTCTTTCCTGACTGTGTCGCAACAAGGTCTTTGAAATCTTTGATGTGTTGAAAGATCTTTGATTTTTTCCTGAGAAAGAAAATTCATATGAAGCATGAGAAATCATCAACAAAAATGAGCATGTACGCTTCTTTACTAATTGATGGATGTGGAAAAGGGCCCATAAGGTGACTATGGATCAGATCCAAAGGAAAGGAAGCCTTCTGAGTCTTTCCTTTGTCAAATTTGTCTTGAGGGTGTTTTCCAAAAACACATCCCTCACAAATTCCTTTGGATACTTCAATGCCAGGTAAACCATCAACCATTCCCTACTTTCTTAGTTGTTGCATATATCTTAAATTTAAATTCTTGAACCTTTCGTTCCATATCCTATTTATTTCATCAGCATGGGTAAGCAGTAATGTAGAATCTGGTTCAATAAATTCATAAAATGTGCAGAGTTTGTATCGATGATTTACCTCACTAGTAGAAAACCTAGAATTTCATTGCATTTCATAGATATACACTGCATCAGGTGTGAATATGACTCTCTTTCCAGTGCCATAGTTTTTCATATGATACACGGATATAAGATTGACGGAAAGTTTCAGAATGTGTAGCACATTCTCGAAGATTTTGTTTGTGAGTTGAATTCTTCCTTTTCCAGTGACCTTGACTGGAGAGTTGTCCCCCATAAGAATAGGAGGACCTTTTCATGCATCCAATGAAGAGTAGAATTATTTTGTGGCTGCCATGTGGTGTGATGCTTTTGAATATACAATCCAAGCATAGGGAGAGGAGTTGATGGAAATCAAAGCATGCCTATAATTTCCTTTCTTCGAATTCTGATCTTTTGGCTTTTTCTTCTTGGAACCCTCAAGAATTTGATATCCAAGGTTGTTTTGTTAAAGTATTTGGGCCATTTGATCTATCTATTTCTACATACATGCACATTATGGATGGAGTCCTTTATGGAAATAAGTTCATTTTTCCCCTTTTCTTCCCTTTCCAGCTTTGGATCCTAAGGAATCGTTGAAGGGTTTTGAGTACCCTTCCCTATTTGGATTAGCATGTGATTTATGTTTGTCTTTGTATTTATATTTTTTATTTTGATGACTGCTACCATATTGCACATTAAGTGCATGTGCCTTTGTACCTTTGATTTTTCCCATATTGATGAACTTGTTTTTCTCTTGTGTCAAAGACTTGATAAAGGCCTCAAGAGAGGGAATCATCCAGGTGGCTCCATAGGTGATCGTAACTGAATGAAATGTGAATAAAAAAACTGAGTATTCTAGACCAAGTTTGGAGCGAATGGTAAGAACCATTTGTTTCTCCTCCATAGATTTATCAACCTCGCAATCCTTGAGTTGCGACATTGAATCCTTATATTTGGTAAAGAAATATTGGATATTGTCAAAGATTTTTGGATCCAAAGTGAGAATTTCCATCTCAATCATGTGTTCCCTCATATTTTCCTGTTTTCCAAATATCCATTCCATGGTGGTCCAGGCTTCACTGGGAGTTTTACAGGAGTATCCGTTAAAGAGGATTTCATGAGAAATGAGACTGCAAATAGTTTCAAACGCTTCATCCATACGATTAAGATACTTTTACTTTTCTGTGGTTAATGTGGGTTCGGTCTATGGGTCCATGGTTAAACTATATAATCCTCTACCTAGAATATGCACTATCATCTTCTCCTTCCATGCAAAGAAATTGTAAAGTGTAAGAATGACATTTTTTGGAAATTCCGTTTTTTCACTCTCTTCAATCTTCGGTACCTACAAAAATAATCTGGTGTGTCTTTTTCTTACCAATATGTTGGCTCTGATACCATATAAATGTGTTTAACCTACACATAATGTATCTAGATAGAGAATGACATACACCGTTTGTAGAGAAAATATGAGAAAAGATAAGCAATAGAGAAAGAATGGAAGAATTATCATTAACCAAATGAATGAATGATAATTTACACATGATATACTCTGTATAAATCAAATAATTCACACTGGAGGAAAATCCAATGAACTTCCATGCCTCAATGGGAGGTTTCCTCTTTTTCGATAGTAGGTTTTAATTATTGACTCCTGATTGGGAGGTCCCATCGAATGTTCGACCTCATCTCATTTATTCACATTTTTTGGATTGTACTAGTGTACCTTGGGAGTCATTGACATTAATGGTGATTTCCCTCGCACTTGTTAACGGTTTCATCAATGGTCGGTAATCAAGTGGTTTCTACCATGTTCGACTTCAACACATGTAATCACATGGCTAGATTCGTACTTTCAGGTGGTGGGATTGAAGACCCTAGGTATCATCTTTTTATCCAGGCTGCGATGGAGTATGTATGATTTGCATTGACAAATAGATCCACTATGTATGTCATGTGGATATGTCATCTTAATTTGAGTCTTCTCGCATAGATCCACAGTGTATTCCTGGTGGCTATGAAATATTTTGATGGCATGGATCCACAGTGTATTATTGGTGGCCATGACCTACATTCATAATTTCATCCATCTGTGATCTGAGTATGGGAATGCCTACCTCATAACTGGTATTATATTCCGCAGATGCTTGGTTGTTTACAGGTTTTCGATCAGGTGCACTCCTGGTTTCTGAAACACACGCATAGCTTACAAAGTATTTCGACTTTCATAGATTCTGGCCTCATACTTTGGGGGGAATTCTATTACACATGATTTTGGTCACTTTGGTGATGTCTCAACAGTGATGTATTCAGGCTCCCAACAAGGACTTTTTGCCTGAGAAAAGTGGCTCTTGTCTCCTTCCAAAAACATATTTTTAAGATGAGTTCACAGACTAACTATGGTCTAGGGTGTGAGAATCCTTCATTCTCGTAGACCACCCACACTTAGGGTGCGAACTTATAGCAGTCTGCTCCATACACAGGGTGCGAGCCTGTTTTTAAGCTTGGAAAGGAGAAGAGGTCTCGAGGGTTCTAGAAGGGAATCTGCTAGAAAATGAGTTGGCATTCACATGGTTGTCATTCTACTGACTTCTCAGATTTGATGGGATCATCCTCATCCATGTAACCATCTCTCCTTCTCCTATATATTGAAAGGTTTCTCATGGAAAAAGTTAAGAAAGATTGAATGAAGAATGGGTGAAAGAATTGTGTGGAGAACCCTGCTTGGACAGAAGCTCGAAGGCTCTATTTGGTCTACCAAAGGGAATTGGATCTTCTTCATGAAAGTATAGAGCAATTGTGTGTGTTGGAACCAAGGGTCATTGAAAGGAAGCTTGCAACATCAAGGCAATCAGGTTGTATCTTCTACTTTCAATTAATATGATACAGTGGCATGTCCATTTCCCATAAAGTCACTCTTACTTTATCATATAATTCATTGATCATATGCATAAGTTGACATTGAATATACTTTGTTGTCTTCACTTTGGTTGTTTTGTGTTGTCTTGGAGTTGACTTCACGAGAGCACCGAAGCGAAGCGGGAACAACAGAGACCTAAGGAAGCGATATAAAAATATGTCATTTATTCCTTCCTATTAGTAGATTCAATGATTACAACTTAGGGAAAGAGTCGTGTCCTGCCCTGTTTTGTTCTAGATCCAGGTGGATCTAGGGAGATCTGTTAGTGTCCACACCTACCGATTAGTCCAATAACAAAATTGGTGACTCCACTGGGGATGCAACCCATTTTTGGTGGTTTTTGGTGTTTTTTCCTTGGCCATTTTCTCTTAACTTACCATTTTCCATTTCCGTCAATCTCTAAGTCTTGAGGAGACCCTGATAGACTCCCTGGGTGAAAAAGTTCCTTCAAAAATTTTGTCCTTTTTCCAAATTTTGCTTAGTTTCATACCTTCTCGCACTGCACCCTTCTATGGACTGCGAGAACCACTAGAGTTCGCACTCTATTGTTCAGTCCTGTGTAAACTTCTCACACTCTGCTTGTGTCCAAACTACGAGAATCCTTCATTCTCGCATTGTACACCACTGCCAGCCTGCGAACCCATTTGCATTTTTTTTTGATTAAGGTTTTTTGTATCCTCAGATGCCCAGATTTGTATGTGTGTATGAAAAGAACTTCTTTGGCCAGTGATTGATTGTTTCTTGACTTCGGATTTCGTGAATGATTAGTCTTCAAAAATCAAAATCTCTTCTTGTTCATCTTTTCTCAATTGTTACCTCTTGACCTTTTCTTAACAAGGATATAATCTCTGGTTTTGAAATCCAAGTGCTTGTTTGGTTGGGAGTCGGTGATCGGTTTAAAAGTTGGGATTAATTGTCTATTTCAATTGCTCGTTACTTGGAAAATTGTTATCCATATGCATTTGAAGAGACTAATCTTATCTGTTTGTTATTTTTGTCTTCATTGAAAGATTGGTTTGGGTTTTTTGTTGTATATTTCTTTTTCATCAGTTGCTAGTTTTTCTTAGTTTCACCACTGTTGTTTGGTTTCTAGTGAAATTAAAAAACATTTTTTCTTTTTAAGCAACTTTTTATTCAAAAATATTGGCATTCAATTGTTGAAATAGAACGAATAGAGAATTTGCATTGTTCATGATTAGTTAATATTGCATTTCAAGGAAGATCATATATCGTAGTTCAAGTTGTTCCAGAAAACTCCTCTTTCCCTCCTATAAATAGGATTCATCGAACAAAAAATTTGTATCATTCATTCCTATCTATGCATTGTTGGGTCAGAGTCTCACACAACATCGGTTTCATTTTCGTCTCCTTTGAGTAACAACAACCTTTAATAATATTGCGCAATTTTTAAAACTTAACTAGTAACTCTTTTCTAGGACTCTATTACACCAAAATTAGCTAGGTTAGAGATTTGGAATAGGCAGAGAGATACACTCTCCAAATCAAAAACACACAATATCATCTTGTGCTAAGGAGTGTCAAATTCCATTTACAACATTTTTTCCTGGGAATCCCTTCTCACACAAGGGTCAAACCTGATGTCGCATCGAGATTGACAGAGTTACTCACCCTGCTTTGTTGATATCATTGTGGAGATTGCACGTATTACGGGGTTCACTTGAAGGTATACCCACAATGATGAGTGGAAGCCTCTCAAGCTGATTTCAGGCTAGATACCCTGCATGTGCATGTGGATCGGACTGCCCATTGTTCCCCCAGGCTTTATTGTTGGTGATGGTAACCTTAGTGGCCTATCTTATTAGGTTCTTACACAAGGTGATTGTGAAGGGGAAAGTATTCACGGTACCTGTAATCGTCGTTGGCCAAACTCACTCGGGCTCCTTGGAGGGTATACCCACGATTATGTGTGGGAGCTTGCACCAGGGTGTAAGTTCGTTAAGCAGGTCGTCAACATAAATTTTCCACCCTCGCCCAACACCTTCTTGTCTCGTCGTTGCGACGTTGGATTTCATCATCAACTAGTGACTTCAGAATTAGAAGGTCTTGTTTGCTTGGTTTTGCTTCCTAGATTTTTACTAGCACTTGTTGTTTGTTTACCCAAGTTGACCATAGAATTTTCCTCGTAAGTTTTCAACTCGATCACAATTGACCCTCCACGTCATTCACGTAGAATTCAAGGCTTACCCCCAGAAAATATGGAAGGTTCTCAACCCTTGCCTACCAACTCACCGGAGGGCTCTCCTCAATAGAGTGACGTCCAAGACGTTGCCACTCCACAAGTGGAAAGAACTGACTCTCTAGAACGGTTTCGAATTACCAATTCTCGAGAGGACTTTCGACTTCATTCTGACTCTGAGAGACCCATTGTGTGAGTGAATTCTTCCGGAGACTTGGTTGTTCAGTCTTCTAGATCACCGAATGGACCTTTCCTATGACCTAAAGGTTAAGATCCTTTTTGGACTACTGGTGTTTTTAGACGAGATCTCTTTGGCTCAGGAGCAGGCGTTGATATCACTGTCTCACCCGAGCTACCCGAAACATCTAATCCAGATGTAGTACCTTTTACTACTACTTATTATTTTCCTGGTACAGAAGCTCCGCGAGCTGACCACATCTTGACTCTCCCTTTACAAATGGTCCATTACACAGATACTCTGAGTCCTCACACCAAGATTAACGTGGCTAGCCAAGCCCCCATTGGAACACTTCTTTCGCCTAGAGTCACCCCGACACTTCCACCTGGATACCATGCGTTGAATGCCTCTATCCCCGCTCCTACACAAATCACATCCAGAACTCTTGGTGGTCCCACTCCTTCTGGGCACCATCCTCCCAATTTCATTCTGAATTTTCCTCCGCCCTCTTTCAGAGGACCTATTCCATCCTCTATCGAAGGCACTAATCCTAGTGGCACTATTCCATCGTTCACACTAAATTACCAGATTCCTATTGGTGGACAATTTTACAAAAGAGGCCCAACTCAACCCCCCCTTGCAGGACAAATCCCAATTGGGACACAACCCCCGATTGGAGGGAAACTTCCACCGACCCCACCCTATGGAAAAAACATACCTCCATCCTTGGCCCAGTATTGAAATCATCTTATACAACATAACCCTCACCCAACTAGGGGGAAGCAATGTCAGGCTAGCTCCGTTATACCCCCTAGTACAGGCCAACCCTATCTCGATACGTCTAATCCTATTTGGGGCTCGAATGCTCAACCCCATGCCCCCGTTCAAGGAGACAACCCTATGAGTTACTTGCCTCCACACCAACAACCGAATCTGCTCGGATCCTCGCATTATATGCAGACTTCTTATGGTCCCACTAGTTTTCCGACGGGACTCCCTCCACAAAGTCACCAGTACTGGTTCAAACCTATCGGCCCTCGGACCGAGATCCACTCACAGGATCGTTCTTTATCCCCTTTGAGTCGGATCGGCTCTTTCGATTCCTCGCTGGAATCTCAATTTCAATCGATCCACAGGTCCTTTTTTCATCTCGCAATCTCGCGAGTTCACGAGTCGTGACTCCCGACTCTTCCTCTCCAATCTTGCGATACCCGAGATCGCGAAATGGGTATAGCTCTTCTTTCGTTAACACCCTCCGCACATGACCATTGTCTAGGCTTCACACAAGATCCTCTCACCACTCAGCTCTTCGTATGTTGTGGCATCCAACCTTGGCACCTTCCTTTCACGAATCCCCGAGAGGCGAGAGGTCAACGGGTGTTGACTTCTTCACTAGGTGACATGTGTCAATCGATCTACTTCTCGGTCCCACTTCGTGGTTCTGCCATGTGTCCCTTCATGCCTCGGCTCTCGACACTTCGTGACTTCTGATGTCCAAAACAACTCCTTTCAACCTCTGAACCCTCGAATGCGCGAAATGCGATGGGGTTCCTGATCCAACGGTCCTCCCGTGACCTGGATCCAACGGTTATCTGCGCTCCTCACGATTTCGCGACTTCATGACCTGGAGCACCCAACTCTTGGGCTCTCACCCTGTGAACCTATGAGTTCACGAGATACCTAGATCTCTGCCACCTATCCTCCTTCGATGGATGGCTGCGTTTTTCTCGTGACTTCGCCAGTCAAGACTTTGATACTTTTGGGACAAAAGTCTCGTCCTCTTATCCTCCTATATGCTGAAATGATGAAATTTTGACACGTCATCAATGTGGGTCCCACGATGGACCTTCCCGCCTTTTTGGAGTTCTCAGACTTCGTGACTTTACGAATCCTGATGCTAAGCCTTCAACTCTTCAACTCATGAAACCCTGAAATCGTCAACAAAGGTTTGACCTCCGTGTTGGCGAGCATGCCACTTGTCCACTCTCAGATGGACAGTCCTGACCCTCTTCACGACTTTCCCACTCACGAAGTTGAAGGACTTCCTCTTCTAAAACCCGATGTCTGAATCCACGATACAGAGGATCTTATGACACGTGTCCTTCCAATCGAATGGCTCAGATTCTCTCGCTATTTCGGGACTTCGCACTTCGCAACCTCACGAGTCTTGATGCAAAGGTTTCGACCCTTCAACTCATGAAACCCCGAAATGAGATTTATGTGGGTGATCCAATGGCCCTTGTTGGCTTGCATCCCATCGCTCGATTTCTCCTGAGCTTGCACTTAGAAAAAAACTCACCGTAACCTTCTTGCTCCTCTGGAAGATCTGACGGTTCTCGAAACCTCGTGAATTCTCCATGGAGAATTCCGACCATTCAATTCCTCCTTAACACTCCTGTGAAATGAACAAGTATGCCTTCATGAAACTTGTCCACCAGAAAACCAACATTGTTGCGCCTTCTTCCAATACTTCAAGGCACTAGTTCTCTTGAGATTTTCTTCGACAGCTTCGAAGATCCTATCCCTCTTGAGCTTGATTGAAAAATCCTCAAGTCCTTTAGGGAAAATTCCTGTGCGCACTCCTTGCGGAAATTCTTCAAATACTTCCAAGTATTTGAACCTCCTCGACTCTACGCACTCCCTACGACAATAGTCTTTCAACAGTTTCGCTCAGGTTGCAAACACCGAGACTTCACTCGGCCTGCGCACTCCTTGCATGAATTCTGTGCTTGACTTGCACTTCTGCGAGAATGAGAACAATGTTATCCCTCCTGAGCTTGCAGATATGAACTCTGACTTCTGTCAATGCACACCTTGTGGACAATTTCACTGCACTCCTTGCAGGAAAACTCTTGCTCAGACAGAGAAACAATTGAAACTCATTCCTTACTCTCCCTCTCTTCAGATTTTAGACATTAAATGTGAAATCCCTCTTCTTCAGATTTCAAACATTAAAATGTGAAATAATGCATTCATGCATCAAAGAAAATGAATAACAGAGTAACCAAGCATATATCAATCAACATAAAATAAAACACATAAATCAATTGAACACCATGAGTCTAAACTAAAGATCTTTGTATTAATCCGCACTACTGCATGGGGTTTTACCTCTACAACTCTTTTTCTTCTTCTCCTATTCTCTCTTCTGATTGATTATGCCGCTAATAATGTTACAATGATACAAGTGAGGGTGTCTATATCCGCTTTTCCTCTCCGCCTCCTAAACCGTTTAATCTTAAGAATTAAAGTTCTCTACTTACATTTACTAGCATAAATGCCTCTTAGTCCTTAGACGCAGAGAGGGACACCATGTCCGACACACCTACTAGTATGCCCTTCTTAATTGTTTATTTACGCTATGTATCGAATTCAAAACATTTCAAACAATTCATCATGTGCTAAAATGCGTCTGCGTTTGTCCCACGCTGATCGCCATGTATGCTCCCGCAGATCATACTCATTTGAAAATTTTCGTTGCCTTCGTCTATGAGAGCTCTCGCAGACAAATTGGCCCATGCTTCGATCTCTCGCTTCATTTTCCTTAACCGCAATCTTCAACCGATGTCCCTTCCACTTGACCAAGTATTCAAATTATTCCTTTCTCCTAGTCCTCTTAATAACTCTTTTGTCAAGTATGCTTTCCGGTCCGTACCAAGAATCGCATCTGTTGGTCCATTGAACCGGGTTGTTCATAACTTGTTCTTCCTGTTTTGTATGGGTACAAATCGAGACATTGAATATCGGAGAAATTCATCCCATCGGGTAATTCAATCTCATAAGCATTGCCCCAAATTTCTTCAAGACCTTACATGGTCCGGTCTTCTTCTTCATCTTCGCTTTGTTATATGTCCTCTGAACCTTTCTTTCTCGATGTGCCAGACCAAATCACCAACCTCAAATTGGATTTGTCTCCTGTGTTGATCTTCTCTTCGCTTATATTCTTGGCTCGATTTTTGCAATCGCTCCTTCACTTGGTTTTGAAGTTCCTTCATCGCTTCTACGAAACCCTCTGCACTAGCACTTTACAGCATCTTGTTCAATTTCAATTTCAAACCTCTGCTGTATCCTAAACAATTTGGAATGACTTTCCTTGTGCTTCGCTGATTTGAATCATTATAAGAAAATTCTGTCTCTGCGGGCAAAATATTGTCCCACTGACCGTGGTGTTTCAATACCAAGCTCAGCAAGTCTCCCAATCTTTTGTTTACAACTTTTGTCTATCCATCCATCCGAGGATGATAAGATGAACTAACGATAAGTTTGTTTCCAAGTTTTTCCATAAGGTTCTTAAGTGTCCCACCAACTTGGTGTCTCGATCCGAAAATATGCTCCTTAGTGTTTCTGAAGTCAAATGACTTCTTTGAAAAAATGTGACCGCAATGTGATTTATGCTACCGTTTTCTCATTACCTGCATGAAGTGTGCCATCTTGTGCACCTATCTACCACTACAAAGATCGAAGCAAACCCTCTTTGTGTTCTCGACAATATGAAGTCCATGTTGATCGCATCCCACGGCCTGCCAAAAGGGTAACTGCTGATAAAAGCTCGCGACTGCATCTTCCCTTTTGAATGCCGCACAAATTTTGCATCTATCCAATGCAATATTTTGACGCTCGCTTCATTCCCTCGCAAAAATATGACTCGCTTAACTTTGAGAACGTCTTGTCAAGACCAAAATGTCTCAATTAACTTCCACTGTGTTTCTCCTTCAGCGAGTTCTCTCTCATGGAGCATTTGGGAATATAAAGTTGATACCCCTAAACAACAATCCTTCCCGAATCATGTATTCTCGGCCCATTGGCTTCGGCCCCTCGAGAATTGTATTCGCCATTTCATACGCCTTGCACCCAGATCATCTCTACATGTAATTGTGATCATCAAAACCCAATGTTTTGATTCTCAGAACTCCTCGCAACAAACATTTCTTGCTCAAAGCATCAACAACTTTGTTAGCAGTTCTAGAAATATGCTTAATTACAAAAGTAAAGTTCTGCATGTATTCAACCCATTTAACATGTCTTTGATTCAACTTCTCCTGTTGAGTCACAAATTGCAAAGCATGATTGTCACTGTATAAGACAAACTCCTTAGGGATCAAATAGTGTCTCCACTTCTTCAATGCCTGAATAATAGCATAGAAATCCTTGTCATACGTGGAGTATTTCACTTCTGCTTCATTCAGCTTCTCGCTGAAGTATGCTATCGGCATGTCTTCTTGGCTCAAGACTGCCCCTATTGCAAATCCACTTGCATCACATTTTACTTGAAATGTCATTTTGAAATTCGGCAACACCAAAATTGGTTGTTCCATGATTTTCCTTTTCAACAAATTAAAACTTTTCTCAGCCTCTTCTATCCAGTGAAAATATTTATGTCTTTTCTTCACCGTTTCCATCATTGGTGCACTAATTCCACTGAAATTCTTGATGAACTTCCTGTAGAAACTAGCCAATCCATGAAAAATTCTCACCTCAAAGATACTCTTTGGCGATGGCCAATTCTTAATCACCTCCACTTTATCTGGATCCATCCTCAACTTATCTGCAGAAATAACAAAACCCAAATAAATGAGCTCTGTCTTCATGAACGAGGATTTCTTCATGTTTATCAACAACTTCTCTTAATGTAGCCTCTTCATCACTGTAGCCAAATGTTTCAGATGCTCTACCTCTGTTTTACTGAAAATTAGTATGTCATCAAGATACACAATGACAAATTTTCCGATGAAATCCTTCATGACTTCGTTCATCAACCTCATGAAAGTACTTGGCACATTCTTTAAGCCAAATGGTATAACAAGACATTCATACAATGCTTTGTTAGTCTTGAAGGTTGTCTTCCATTCATCACCTTCTCTCATATGAATCTGGTGATATCCACTTTTCAAATCAATCTTCGAATTTTTTTTGTCTCCACTCAAGCAATCCATCAAATCATCCATCCTTGGCAATGGAAATCTGTTCCTGATGGTTATCTTGTTGATCTCTCTCGATTCAGTACACATCCTCCAGCCTTTGTCTTTCTTCGGACTGAGTACTGTCGGAAAAACACATGGACTCAATCTTTCTCTAACCAACCCTTTGTCCATTAAGTCTTGGACCTGTCTTTTGACTTCTTCATTCTCCTGTGGCATCAATCTGTATGCTTCTTTGTTTGGTAAACTATCTCTAGGTATGAGATCAACATGATGCCTCACACTTCTGATCGGTGGAAACGAACGAGGTATTTTGTCCACTACTATGTTAGCAAACTCTTCCAACAGTTTCTGAACCTCTTCAGGTAAATCATCTACCCTTGTACTGGTTAAAACAATTTTTGGCTTCCTGACCACAATGAATTGTGGTTCCTCCTTCTTCTTAACCTCTGTAAGAAGTTCCTTCCCACTCTTGAGAAGTACAACGTTGCTTACTTCAGGTTTCACCTCCTTATCTTTGATTGGAAGCAACATGTGAGTTCTCCCATTCTTCTCTAGGGTGTATGTGTTCTTCCTCCAATCATGAATTACATTTCTGTCATATTGCCATGGTCTACCTAGAAATATATAACAAACATCCATGGGAATGACATCACAGAGTATTTCATCTTTATACCCTCCTATTTTAAATTCAACTAAACATTGTTTAGTGACATTTACCTGATGTCCTTTTTGTAGCCACAAAACTCTGTATGGACTTGGATGTTCAATATTCTCCAGCTCCATCTTTTCTACCATCTTTGTAGAAACGAGATTGTCTGTGCTACCACTATCCACGATGACTTTGCATTCCCAGTCTTTGGTCTTGCAAGCGGTCTGAAAAAATCTGTTCCTTTGGACCGAACTCTCCACCTCCTTCTCTAGTGTTAAGAGAATTTTTTTCATCATCAACGATCTTCCGCCTTCAACATCCTCTGCCTCAACATTCCACCTTTGTGCTTCGGCAATGTGAGTCTCACCACCTTCTTTATTCTTATCTGGAAACTCATAAGATTTATGTCCAACCTTTCCACATGTGAAGCATTTCACTACTCCACCTCTTCCTCTTCCTCTACCTCTGGTACGAGGAAAAATGTTGCCATCAACATACTGACCTCTCTGTTGATTATGATTCCCTCTCTGTGAACTTCCACCTCTCTCAATTTGAGTCTGAGGTTTCTTCCAGTCTTCCTTAGGTTTCTGGTTTCTATCCTAGGCAACTGATTTGCCTCTGGGATGACTTCTACCTCGGCCTCTTTGACCTTGTTTTCGGCTCAGCTTCTCTTCAGCTTTTAGAGCCATATGGTAAGAATCTTCCACCGTTCATATGGTCATCATGCTCATCTCATCCTGAATGTCGTATCTCAGACCATTCATGTACCTGGCAACTTTTTCATCATCACTTTCACGATGACCTGCCCTGATGTTCAGCCTGTAGAATTCTTCAGTGTACTCCTTCACTGTCATCATCTTTTGTCTCAAATTCTGCATTCTCCGAAACAGAGTAATTTGGTAATCCCTAGGAATGAATTTCACCTTCATCTTCGCGATCATCCTATCCCAACTCTTGATTTTCTTCTTTCCTTTGCAGCGTCTGTCAACTTGTAGCTCATCCCACCACAATGTTGCATGTCCTTTCAATCTGGTGATAACATCTTTGACCTTTTTGTCTTCCTCGACATCTTCATAGTCAAAATATGTGTCCAGAGCTCTAATCCAGTCTAGAATCTCTTCAGCATCTAGGTTTCCCTCGTATACTGGAATATCCATTTTTTCCTTAGCACCCATTCTTGCAACAGCCCTAATCAGGCGTTCAATGGCTGCATCTTCTGCTGCAACTTCTTCTCCTTCATGTCCAACTTAATTTTCACTTTCGGAATCACTGACATCTCCAACACTGGTTCTGTGCCTCTGATTTGTCTCCATGTCCACAAGTCTGGCGCGTATATCACGCATCTCTCTTTCCATGGATGGATTTGGCACCTGTCTACCCCTTCCTCTTGGCATTTCCCTTTCCTCTGGCAGATTGGGTGTTTGTCTGTCTCTTCTTCTCGGAAACATGGCTGAGATTTCTTTCTCACTTCCCCTATCTGAAGTATTCAAACATAGTCAGGCTTTGATACCAAAAACAGATGCATACCTATCATCCCTTGGACCGAGATCCACTCACAGGATCGTTCTTTATCCACTTTGAGCCGGATCGGCTCTTTCGATTCCTCGCTGGAATCTCAACTTCAATCGATCCACAGGTCCTTTTCGCAGCTCTCAATCTCGCGAGTTCGCAAGTCGTGACTCCCGACTCTTCCTCTCCAATATCGTGATACCTGAGATCGCGAAATGGGTATAGCTCTTCTTTCGTCAACGCTCTCCACGCGTGACCATTGGCTAGGCTTCACGCAAGCTCCTCTCACCACTCGGCTCTTCGTATGTTGTGGAAACCTTGGCACCTTCCTTTCATGAATCCCCAAGACGCGAGAGGTCAATGGGTGTTGAATTATTCACTAGGTGATGTGTGTCGACCGGTCTACTTCCCGGGCCCACTTTGTGGTTCTACCACATGTCCCTCCATGCCTCGGCTCTCGGCACTTCGCGACTTCTGATGTCAAAAACAACTCCTTTCAACCTCCGAACCCCCGAATGCATGAAATGTGATGGGGTTCCTGATCCAACGGTCCTCCCGTGACCTGGATCTGACGGCTATCCTCACTCCTCACGATTTTGCGACTTCGCGACCTGGAGCACCCAACTCTTGGGCTCTCACCCTGTGAACCTCCGAGTTCGTGAGATCCCTAGATCTCTACCACCTGTCCTCCTTCGATGCATGTCTGCAATTTTCTCGCGACTTCGCCACTCGTGACTTCGGGACTTTCGGGACAAAATTCTCAACCTCTTATCCTCCGATATGCCGAAATGAAGAAATTTTGACACGTCGTCAACGTGGGTCCCATGATGGAACTTCCCACCTTTTTGGAGTTCTCAGACTTCGTGACTTCGTGAATCCTGATGCTAAGACTTCATCTCTTCAACTCACGAAACCACAAAATGGTCAACAAAGGTTTGAACTCCGTGTTGGCGAGCATGCCAACTGTACACTCTCAGATGGACGGTCATGATCCTCTTCACAACTTCGCCACTTGCGAAGTCGAAGGAATTCCTCTTCTGAACCCTGATGTCCAAATCCCCAATAGAGAGGATATTTTGACACGTGTCCTTCCAATCGGACGACTCATATTCTCTCACTATTTTGGGACTTCATACCTCGCGACCTCATGAGTCTTGATGCAAAGGTTTCGACCCTTCAACTCACGAAACCCCAAAATGAGATTTACGTGGGTGATCCAACGACCCTTGTTGGCTTGGATCCCACAACCCGATTTCTCCTGAGCTTGCACTTAGAAAAACACTCACCATAACCTTCTCTCTCCTCTGCAAGATCTGACGGTTCTCAGAACCTCGTGAATTCTCCATGGAGAATTTTGATCGTTCAATTCCTCCTTAACACTCCTGTGAAATGAACAAGTATGCCTTCACGAAACTTGTCCACCAACAAACCAACGTTACTGCGCCTTCTTCCAATACTTCAAGGCACTAGATTTCT
>SNQJ01S0036756.1:113376-124325 GCA_010110895.2 Picea sitchensis
TACAATGATACAAGTGAGGGTGTCTATATCCGTTTTCCCTCCGGCTCCTAAAACTGTCTAATCTAAGAATTCAAAGCTACCTACTTACATTTACTAGCATAAATGCCTCTTAGTCCTTCAGACGAGAGTGGGACGCTCAAGGTCTGATTACAATATACTAGTATGCCCTTTCTTAATTGTTTCATTTACGTTTGGCGAATCGAACTTCAAAACATTTCAAACAATTCATCATGTTCCAAAATGCGTTGGCGCTTGCCCCACGCTCGCTTGACGTTAGCGATGCTCCTGCATCAAGTACCTGCATGTGAATAGACAGTTACCTTTCTTAGCCACCCTGGACCTCCCAGATATGTAAAGGATTTAAAATGATCTGATCCGTTACTCTCCCCAATGGCCCGCTATACCGGCCAAACTACCATCTAACATCCCTAAATTCGATGGAAAACTGGGAGAGGACCCGAACAATCATGTAATGAATTTTCACCTTTGGTGCTCATCCAACTCCTTGATGGATGACTCTATTCATTTATGCCTTTTTTAGTGAACCCTCACAGGTTCTGTCGTGAAGTGGTATATAGAATTACCACGAGGTTTCTTCACCGACTTCAACACCCTCACTATGGATTTCCTCACCCACTACCAGTTACCGATCCTCTATGAAATAGGGACCGAGATTTTGAGTTCTTTCAAACAAACCAAAGCCACTCATATCTCCGATCACATTCATGAGTGGCGACGGAGAAGACATCTCATCAAACTTGAACTTCCCGATCAGTTTCTAGTAGACTGTTTCACGAAATCATTCATGACATCACCATGGGTGGTGTTGTCACGGAAGAACAGGCCATTAGTCATGCTCAATACCTTGACCTCGTTTACTCACAAATGGGTACTCTTTATGACTTACTCCCTGATGCACCTCATCCTTCTACTTCCACCACTTCAACTACTCCTGATGCTTCTCATGCAGCCAACGGTGTGATTGGCACTTTCCATGCCCAACCTCATTCCGTCCAAACCTCTAGCAACAACCCCAAACCCATTTCTTCTAATCAAAATGCTTCGTCTCCTACCCCTCCCACCGACAAGACTTTTGAGGTAAATGTTGTTCAATCTACGCCCACTGGTAAAAAAAAATCCATAAAGGGAAAGTGTAAGAATAAGGAGGAAAAAAATAATTCGCAAGCAGAAAGAACCAAAACACCACCTGTTGACGATAGGGATAAGCGCAAACTCTGATACCCTTCTCTTATCTGTGGTGATGATCACTACACTAAGGATTGTCCACGACGAGTTGAGGTTACTAAGTTCCTTCAAGGGACCACAAAACCACCCACTCCGATCGTATTTTCACAACCCTTCCCTTCTCAACAACATGCCTAATTGGTCATTCATGACCAACCTTCCCCCTCCAATACATCCTATGTCTTAATGTGTATAGGAGATTCAAAGAAAAATGACATCACACTTACCACTCGAGCCAAAGATTATTCGTCCTCCAAAGAGAAGGCTGATGTGATACCTCCTTCGTTGGTCCAACCATCTCCCATGACTCCACCTACCAACGATCCTCTTCATCTCGAATTACCAAGCCTTGACACAGTTCTTCACCCTCCTCCAAAGGGCGTCGTTCAGAAATTGGATTTCAATCCTCATGCCCGTGCTTCCCAAAACTATAGTATTGTTGAAGATCTGGCCCAAGCACCATCCGCGATGTCAACCCTCAAATTCCTTCAAATTTTCCCGATACAATGGAAGGCACTATTGAAAGCTATTAGTGGAATCGACCCTACGGATACGATTTGTAGAACAGTTATCGACGAGGGTGCCTCGACGTGTGTCATGTCTATTACCTGCTGGAAAGCCATCGGCTCTCCTCCTTTGACTGAATCCCACAACACACTCAAAGACTTTAATGGCTCTAGTTTTAAGCCTTACAGTTTCCTCCCTTCATTGTCGATTACGTTAGAAGGAAAAACGGTCCAAGTTGAAGTGGAAGTCTTTGACGCTCCTCTCGATTACAACCTTCTACTTGGTCGTAGTTGGATTGATTCCATGCATGCAGTTGTGTCGACTCTTTTCCATGTCGTGTGTTTCCCACATCAAGGAAAGGTAATTACCATCGACCAATTAGCCTTCTTTAACTTGGATGCACGTACTGGCACCATACCGTTCATTGCCAAAACCCCCCCGGATACGAGAACGTCGATGTGGGTCTTCTTAAAGACTTCTTGTTAATGGGTACCTTCCCCATCCAAACCACTTGATGTTCCACATCCGTCTGTCGCCTCGATCAACATGATCTCCAGCTCTATTCATGGAACCCCTGTGTCTCATGACCCATGGATGGTACCTAACCCCGATGATCATCTTTGTTATGGTGATGAAACGCCTTTGAGTTCGGTCGAATCTGCCTATTAGGCCATTCAATCAGTAACCCCTTCTACCCCCTCTCTTGGTGAGTTATCTCCAGATCATTTCCACGTCATTTTTCCCACGGACGAGATGATTATGTCTGTTATGGAAGACACCCCCTGGGACGATGGACATCATCGTTCCATCCTCTTCCTAGAACAACACACCATCGAGAGCTACCAACTGATCTCGACCCCGTCGACCGTTGTCTTCATTTCTACCGTTCCCAAGTCTACACATGATGTGTTTTCCGAAAGGAACTTAAGTAATATCTCACCTACCATCCCCCTCAACATATCCATAAAACCTGGAATTGTCGAAAATGTGCATATTGGAGCTTCGTGTTCCCCTGACGAAATTGTCACATACAAGTCGCTTTTCAAAGAATTTCATGACGTCTTCGCCTAGAGCTATGAAGAAATGTCGGGTATTGACCCCGACATTGTGATACATGAGATTAAGACATATCCAGATGCTAAATATGTCTAACAACGCCTTCATCCGGTCCACCCACATAAAGAAACCATTATCAAGCTTGAAGTTCAGAAACTTCTCAAAGCCGACTTTATTTACCCAGTGGCTCTCACTGACTGGGTTTCCAATCTTGTTCCAATCGACAAGAAAAAAGGCACAATCCACATGTGTGTTGATTATAGAGATATTAACAAAGCATTTCCTAAAGACAACTTTCCTACCCCCTTCGTCAACCAGATCATCGACAATTGTGCCGAAAGTGAAATCTTCTCTCTGATGGATGGTTTCTTCAGATATAATCAAATCAATATCGTTCCTGTGTACCAACAAAAAACCGCTTTTATTTTTCCTTGGGGCACTTTTGCCTATCAGAAAATTCCTTTCGGTCTAAAAAATGTTGGTGCAACTTTTCAGTGCACTATGTCTTATGCCTTCCATGATATCAAGCACATCATGCAGCCATATCTAGATGACTTACCCGCTCATTCCATGCACCGTGTAGATCATCCAATACACCTCCGAGTCATTTTCCTTCGATGCCGGTTTTACCATATATGCTTGAATCCTCACAAATGCGTTTTCTATGTAGAATCCAGCCGACTTCTAGGCTTTATTGTTTCATGTCAAGGGATCAGGGTAGATCCTTTGAAGGTCGAGGAAATTCTCAATCTCCCTCCTCCTTCTTCGCTTCACCAGTTACAAAGTTTGCAAGGGAAAGAAAACTTTCTTCATCGTTTCATCCTGAACTATGCAGAGCTAACTCTTGGATTTATGCAACTACTCAAAAAGGGGTCTAAGTTCGTATGGAATACCACTGCCAGCAAATCTTTCGAAGCTTTGAAACTGTCCCTGACACGTACCCCACTTCTCTTCCCACCTGATTACAGTCGCGATTATTTACTCTACCTCGCAGCCTCAGATTACACCATCGCTATGGTTCTCGTCCAGGAGGATGATTCTCATGACAAACATGTCATCTATTACTTGACGCAAAGTCTTACGCCTACCGAAACCAAGTATTTACATGTTGAAAAACTAGCCTTGGAAGTCGTCCAAGCAGTTCAACATTTTCGACACTATATCCTCTCTCGCAAGACTACGGTAATTTCTAACTGCAACCCTATGCAGCACATTCTCACACGTCAACTACAGCAAATACTCCAAATGGATCGTGATACTCCAGGAGTTTGACTTAGAATTCGAACATGGTAAGTCCAAGAAATCCTTAGTGTTTGTCGAGTTGATATGCGACTTTCCCTACTCTGAGACGAAAAATGTAGCAGCCGATTCATTACCTGATGAATCCCTTTTCCTGATTAGTTACGATGATCTTTGGTACAAATATATCATCATATATCTCCAAACCCAGAGTTTTCAGCCCCATTTTTCTAGTAATGACCACCATTGAATACACTACCAAGCCCGTCAGTATATTATCCTCAGTGATACTCTTTATCATCGTGGGATTGCCTCAGTTTTTCGACACTGCCTCACGTTTGACAAAGCCGAGAAATCCCTAAATGACTGCCATTTTGGAGCCTGTGGTGGTCATATGTCTGGGTATGCTATTTCCTAGAATATCGTGTGAGTAGGGTATTTTTGTCCTTCTTTATTTAACGATTGTATAATTGTCGTCCAAAAATGCCACGCTTGCCAGACCTACAACCATAAAATATGGTCACATCCTGCTCCTCTTCACCCTGTGGCCTCCCTTGGTCCTTTTGCGAAATGGGGTATCAATTTCATGACATGTCACCCTCACTTGGTCGGGGGGCATGGATACATTATTGTAGCCATAGACTATTTTACGAAATGGGCCAAGGCGATGCCGACATTTGACAACACCGGAAAGACCGCAACATTATTCATATTCAATCACATCATAGCTCATTTTGGTGTTCCTTAGGCTATCGTCACTGATCACAATAGTCACTTTAGAAACTTCATGATGTCCGAACTCACTGAAAAGTTGGGTCTTCACCATGAAAACTCAACACCCTATTACCCAAAAGCCAATGGCCAAGTTGAAGAAATTAACAAAGTCCTCATTACCATGCTTCGACGAATGATAGGGATTCAGAAAACGAGTTGGCACACAATGTTGTTTCAACATTGTGGGCTTACCGGACATCCGTTAAGTCTGCTACAGGTTTTACACCATTCTGGTTAGTCTATGGCCTAGAATCCATCCTGCCGATTGAATGTGAGATACCCTCCCTAAAACTAGCCGTCGAACTCCTCCTAAACACTTATGACGAAGAAGAACGTCTATTGTATCTCATGTGATTAGGCGAAACTCATCGCGACACCACCCTAGTCATAGAAGCCCAGAAGAAATGTGTCAAAGCCCAATATGAAAAACATGTCAAGCCTTGCGTTTTCTCCGAATGTGATCTGGTTCTCCTTTATGAGAAATATCGAGATATGCTAGGAGAAGGAAAATTCGAAGCTATGTGGTGAGGTCCTTATATCGTTAGACGAGTTTTGGAGAAAGGAGATTATGAGTTAGTGGAATATGACGGTATCCCTTTGAGCGAACCTAGAAATGGGTTGTACTTAAAGAAGTACTATGCCTAAGATCACCTGTGCATGAGTACATGTATTTTATTGTATCATACTTCTTGTGTGTTACTGTAGTATGATTTTTTGTTATCTGGTCTTTGCCCTCGATCTCTTATGTTACATTGTGTTTGGTTTCCATATGTCGGAGTATTTGCTACCCCACATTAGCTTCGTTGATGGCGCTAGCCATAGTACTCAGAACCTTGCTTCTGCTGCTTGGGCAATTTATGCCCCTACAAACGAACTTATCACTCTACGAGGTGTGTGTCTCGGCCATGTGACCAACAATATTGCAGAGTATAGTGCCATTATCAAATTGTTGATTGATGTTATTTTTCTCGGTATCTGCCACTTGGTTGTACAACTTGATTTGCAGCTAGTAGTACTATAGCTAAGTAATGTTTATGCTATACAAAGTCCTACTTTATTACGGGTATATTTATGAATTCACCTCTTGGAACATTATTTTGATTATATTGAGTATCAGAACATTCTTAGATGTCTAAATAAATTGACGAATGCATTAGATAACTATGTATTATATAGACATTTGGGCCATTTATAAACCAATCACATCACATGTATCACACAACACAAGATAAGATGGTAGAAGCCGTATATATGTATATAACAATCAAAATTTTTTACAAAAAGTTTATGTCCAAGGAACAAAATCTCAAAATGTAAATCTCATAACTTATACAAAATAGCGCCATGGGTGATGCTCATGATAACACACAACTGCTTGGGCCACCCTACGAAGTAGTCAGCTAATAGACTCTAACATTCCCACAGTGTGGCGTTGATAACACCTAGGGATCACCCCAATAGCCATATCTGGAATGTCAGCAGTCAACCCCTTCAAGTTTTTCTCCACTACCTCATAGTCTTTGGCATCCCATCGTGCCACTGTATCCACCTCTCCTCACCGCTAAATAGGAGACATTCCTAGAGGTCGATATGGCCCCACATATGTGTCATCAAAAAGAGATTTTTTTATTAGTTCTTGGACAAACATAAAAACATTTTATATGATAAAATTACAAAAACATTTAAAAGAACAAAATGTGTAATTCTTACCTAGGTCACCCCACTGAGCATCCTCAAGTAGGCCCAAATATGGATCCCCTCGAAAGTCCAAACTGGCATATGAGTATTCATCAATCATCAACATCTATGGCCACAACTAGTCGAAAAACGAATCATTGTACTTGATGATAGGCCCAACTATGTGTCATTCCATGAGGTTGCACCACCTCAACATCCTCGGATCCTATGGGGCCGGTAAACCCCAATCAACCTATAATCTCAGCAATGAGACCCTCTCAAGAAAGAAGGACACCAAAAGTGATCCGTACCCAAATTGCTTCAAGTTGCCCCTCCTACATTTCGTCAATTACCTCTTCATACTGTGGAGAACTGCATCCGACCAGTTGAATACTCGTGGCTCTGTGCACTCTATGGTGTATTAGAAGTAGCTCTAGAGAGCCATGTGTGGAGCTGCGCTCCCGGCCATGCATGCTATAGTGAACAATATGGTTCACAGGGTCAAGTTTTGGACCCCCCAAATAGAAACCTTTCCCTTGCTTCTTTCTACCTCAGGAACACAGTACTGGTAACAGTACTCACTCATAGGGAGTCTGCCACCTTGGCTATCGGTCAAGCTAGTGTGGTACCCACACCATGATAACCCCGTTAGAAAATAGATATCCTCGATATCTAGGGTCAATGTGTGGACTCCCATGTGAAACAACTGTTGGTCCACGTCCCACATATGAACTAGGTACTCCAACAACCTGATTTGGGCCCTCATGCCTGGAACCCAGAAGAAATTCAAGAGCCCACAGTCTCGGAGGGTAGCAACGGTACCCAGGTCATTCCTGGCAATGGAATCCTCCTCATCATGTTCTCTTTCTCACCACTCCAGCATCGTGATGGTCAAATGCTTACACAAGAACCATAACAGAAAGGTCAGCACCTTATTTCAAACCTTGGCATAATTTTTATTGAGCAAAAATCAAATTAAAATTTCATTTTTCGGCCCCCGCAGGTGCCCCTTTAAAACAATACGAGATTCTCGCAGGTGCCCTTAAGGCCGCCTGCGAGAATCCTAGATTCTCACAGGTCCCACATGGCTAGCCTAAGAGAATGCTCAGGCGCAAGTTTTGGCCCTAAAACGAACCCAAAAACTTGAAAATTGCCAATAAAAACTAAAACTAAACCATGGAAAAGGTAGAAGATCAAGAGCTTACCTCGTTGGCGGAGACGGTTCGCCAAATGGTTGCTTGTGCCTCCCACGATCGAGCAATGAAATTTGGGGGAAAATGAGGTGTATTGGGCAAAGTTCTTGGCAAAATCACAATGAAAATGGTAAAAGCCCTTTTTACCCATATTTATTCACTTTTTACCATTTTTGTTGATGTTCATATTATTTTGTCCATAAAACCTAATGCGTAATAGTCCTATGAGTGTGACTTTTTTCATATGTAGCAACTTTGAAGTCCACATGAAAGAATATATACGTTTTTTATTTTTCGTCGCATGTACGACTGCTTTTTATGTTTTTTAGAAAAACCTCGAGCTCAGTCTTCGTTCATTCTCGCGCTCGAAAATACATGAGAACGTAACCGAGTATACTTTTCTCATCTTTTTGTACTCCTCATGGTAACACGAAAGTGACGAACACAAAGGAGTATCCTTTAATCTCTTTTCACACTCCATAAAAACGAAAAGATTATCGAGCGACCTTGTTCTGTTCACGCTCATAAAAGTATTTGAACAAAACGTTTGATGGGTGATAGTTTATCACTTTTTTGGTCCTGTCGAACTATTTTATGAAAAAGGAACTGAGAGAGTTCTCTTTAAGTGTTTTTCAGACTCTCAAAACATGAAAAACCCCCGAGTTTTCTGTCTTTGGACTCGTTAAACAAACATCGAAATACCCATAATGGGACCGAGCCACTCCTTCCTAGGGTTCGTTAAACATACTCCAAGGGACTTGTCCGATGGATGAGATTACATCAACAAGCAAATGTTATCCTCCTCAAGATTGCGTAAAAATAAAGAGGTACTCGCCAGAAATGGTGGGGGAAATTTTGGGAAAGGGGTGTGTTTTCGTATTCATATTAATGGCAGTAAGTGTCGTTCTTGAACATGATACCCCCTATTCATTATTTGAAGCCGGTTTGGGAAATCCATTTGTCTCTCATTCGACTTTATACAAGGTCATATCCTGGGTTGTCTCTGAGTCAATGTTGCCATGTCCTTGATCATGTCATTCATATGTTCAAGAGAAGTTCATCCAAACCCTCTATTGAGTCAGCCATCTACAGTTGTCCATTCTTACCATTTTAGCCTTCCTTGTGTCCATTTCAACCTATATTCATACTTGGTTTCACCTTCAAAATTTGTTATGTATTTCATGTCATTGAAGGGGGATACACCAAGGGCCCCCTGTGACGAGTCTTGTTTTGTCGACTCCAACTCATTATCTGAAAAAAAGACTTAGAAATTATTTGGTACCTTGGAACTTGCATGCCACAATGGCAGGTTTCCTCGCTTTCGACAATGGGTTTTCATTATTGACCCCTGATTGGGAGGTTTCGTTGAATGTTTGACCTCATCTCATTTATTCATATTCGTTGGATTGTACTAGTGTACCTTGGGAATCATTGACATTAATGGTGATTTCCCTCCCCCTTGTTAATGGTTTCATCAATGGTCGGTAATCAAGTGGTTTCTACCATGTTCGAATTCAGCACATGTAATCACATGGCTAGATTCGTACTTTCAGGTGGCGGGATTGAAGACGCTAGGTCTCATATTTTTATCCAGGCTGCGATGGAGTATGTATGATTTTCATCGACACATAGATCCACTTTGTATTTCATGTGGCTATGTCTTCTTAATTTGAGTCTTCTCGCATAGATCCATAGTGTATTCCTGGTGGCTATGCAGTATTTTGATGGCATGGATCCACAGTGTACGATTGGTGGCCATGACCTACATTCATGATTTCATTCGTCTGCGATCTGAGTATGGGAATTCCTACCTCATAACTAGTATTATATTCCACAGATGCTTGGTTGTTTGCAGGTTTCTGATTAGGTGCACTCCTGGTTTCTGACACACATGCGTAGTTTACAAAGTATTTTGACTGTCACAGATTTCGGCCTTATACTTTGGGGGGCATTCTGTTACACATGATTTTGGTCACTTTGGTGATGTCTCAGCAATGATGTATTCAGGCTTCCAACAAGAACTTTTTGCCTGAGAAAAGTGGCTCTTGTCTCCTTCCAAAAACATATTTTTAAGATGAGTTCGCAGGCTGACTATGGTCTAGGGTTTGATAATCCTTCATTCTCGTAGGCCACCCACACTTAGGGTGCGAACTTCTCATAGTCTGCTCCATACACAGAGTGCGAACCTGTTTTTAAGCTTGGAAAGGAGAAGAGGTCTCTAGGGTTCTTCTAGAGAATGAGTTTGCATTCACATGGTTGTCATTCTATTGACTTCTCAGATTTGATGGGATCATCCTCATCCATGTAACCATCTCTCCTTCTCCTATATATTGAAAGGTTTCTCATGGAAAAGGTTAAGAAAGATTCAATGAAGAGTGGGTGAAATAATTGTGTGAAGAACCCTGCTTGGACAGAAGCTCGAAGGCTCTATTTGGTCTACCAAGGGGAATTGGATCTTCTTCATGCAAGTATAGAGAAATTGTGTGTGTTGGAACCAAGGGTCATTGAAAGGAAGCTTGCAACATCAAGGCAATCAGGTTGTATCTTCTACTTTCAATTAATATGATACAACTGTATGTCCCTTTCCCATAAAGTCACTCTTACTTTATTGTGTAATTCCTTGATCATATGCATAAGTTGACGTTGAATATACTTTGTTTTCTTCACTTTGGTTGGTTTGTGTTGTCTTGGACATGACTTCACGAGAGAACCGGAGCGAAGCGGGAACAATAGAGACCTAAGGAAGCGATATAAATGTATGTCACTTATTCCTTCCTATTAGTAGATTCAATGATTACAACTTAGGGAAATAGTCATGTCCTGTCCTGTTTTGTTCTAGATCCAGGTGGATCTAGGGATATTTGTTAGTGTCTGCAACTACCGATTAGTCCGATAACAATATGGTATACCATATTGTATGCCATATTACAATGTAATATGGCATTACCATATTACAATGTAATATGGCATTACCATATTACATTGTAATATGGCATTACTATTACATTGTAATATTGTAATATTCTAATATATTGTAATATATATCTCCCCTACAAATATTCAAGGCACTAATCAACCAAATATTGTAAGCATGTTTTATCATGAAGTTGGATTATAAGTAAGGATACCAATATGACAATATACACAAAGAATAATTTGGAATATTACTTTCAAAAAAACACATGGATTGCATGAGTGAGTCATTATGCAATTTATATTACACAATACTATGACAACACTTCTAAGATTGATGGATGA
>SNQJ01S0036757.1:39348-52044 GCA_010110895.2 Picea sitchensis
GGATCATTAGAGAAATATGTACAAGAAACAGGATTGTAGAAAGAAGATAGAGTGCAATACCTGCAAAAAAAATAAATTGAAAGGTATAAGTGTTTGCCTACACATCTCTATTTAAAAAAGTGGAATAACCGGGTTGATAAAGAAAGCAGGATGCAATCAGTAGACTTACAGTGAGGGTACATATGAGCCCTTTGGCTATTTGCTTGTGGTTGTTGTTTCATTGATGTCGTCGATGACTGCTGGAATCCTAGCTATTGTCTGTTTCCTTTCGTCGGTGACCTGATTCAATTCCCTTTCAAGCCATTCTTCAATGTAGCTTCTCATTGGGGCGATGTTGATCTCATTCTGGATTTTTATGTTGAAAAGATTGTTTTCTAATTCCCGAAAGTCGATAGAAAGATTACACAGAGCCTGATGAATTTCCTCATTCTGTATTGAATAGTTGACTAGCCAATCATCGACATGAGCTTGATCATATTGAAGGATGTTGTAAAACTTTTCCAGAGACAAGGCCTTAAACATAGCAACTTGTTTATCGAACTCTTGCTTAGTTAAGGGCAAGGAGTTTGTGATTAAGTCGGGGTCTTGGAAGTCATTGGTCTTTCCGGCTAAGTTTATTTTTGACAGCCTTGTGAATAATTTATCTTTCTTCGATATGGCTTGTTCACATGACTGAACAATGAGATGCAGGTTCTTCACTTTTTCTTTCCAACATGCATTCAATTGACCGATCCGGTTTTTGGATGGAAGATCTTGTTGTCTTATTTTTGTTTCTGTCATATTGTTGACAATGGTGCCAAAAGGAAGGACCGTTTTTAAATAGAATTTTTCATCATCTTTTAACTCTGCATGCAAATGTTCGAGCAAACTATGAGCCCTGGTTCTAAGGGAAGTGATGGTTTGTGATGTTTTCCACGCCTCGGTAACCAGTTTCATTCTTTTCTTGATATTATTCTCCACATATCCTCTATAGGATGCGAGGAGGGTGGAGGATGATTTTACGTTGGCTGCAGGGGTGGAAGACATGGCTATTGCCAAAGGATTGACGAGCAATGTTATAGGAATCAAAGCCTCTTCCAATTCCTTGAGTCGGTCCTTCAGTCTGGCATTCTTGACCTCGATGCCTCCAATGGAATCATGAAGTGCATCTCTGCTCGCGTTGTGAAGTTGACAGATTTGGGACGACTGTATGTTGGCAAGGTCAACCTCTGAACGAGATTTTCCTTTCTTATTTTTTACATATTTTTTCTCAATTATCAATTTTTTGGACTGGCTATCAAAAACAACGTTCTGGAACACGAAGGATTCATCTTCGTCAAAATTTTCGGTATCGGATATGTCCATCGGATGAATATGCTGGATGGCGTCTCCTGGCTGATCAAGGTAGCAGAGCATGCTATCCATATCAGTGTCAAGTTCCATGTTCTCACTCTGAATTTCCGGCTCTTCCGCCTGTCCCACATTTTTTTTTCTCTTCTTGTCTACTGGAAGCTTGTGAGAACTATCAATTTTAGAGTGAGGAGGTTGTTATCTCCTCCTCTATTTGAAGAACTCTGAGTTGCTTTGTTGTTGTGGTGGGCCGTTGGAGCGATGCTACGGGATGTCGTACTTTTTGGAGTGTTATTTGCTAATTGAACACTCTTGTCACCGGGCCCTTTCCCCTGTTGAGTGTACAATTTAGTGCAGCTTTGCACTGTTTCTAGGTCACCGACATCAGAGGCAGGAGCGTTGTCGCCACTGTCTCTATTTTCGGGCAGGTGTTTTTTGAAAAAAAAATCGTCGAGGCCAAGTGTTTGTAAATGTTGTCGAAGAATATTATAGGGGTCGAACCCTCTTATGCTTTCAACATATCTCAGGTTGGAGATGCTAGAATGTGCTGCGAATTCGTCAATTTTGTTGACATTTTTCAACACGAACTCCCCTACTTTCCAAGGCAGAGGAATGAACTATTTTTTTCTCTTCTTTTGCAACAGATGCAACTAGTAGTTGTATTGCCGTGCTACTTCTGCAACAAACATTTTGTCTGTAATGTGACATGGAAGGAGAGGGGGTTTTTACATGGAGCCAAAAATTCTTATGACAGTGTAATTATCCAAATGTTCAAGTGTCCCCTTCCTGTCCAAAAAACTAGTTGCCTATTCAGATATGCGAGGGACATCTTCTCCTAACAACAAAACTTTGAAAACAGACACAAAGCCATTAAAAACCTCATAAAAACAGTGGGAAGCCTTGTGCTTCCACAAGGCCTGGTACCAGAACGTTATTGGGTCGAATTCCTAGTTGACATTCTTGGACAGAGACAGTTGTGGAAACCGACAGGAATGTACTATCGCAAAAACTAAGTAGGACGACATATAAAATTTCTTTTCCCTTTTAAATCTTGACAATTGGGAACATATTTCATGGGAAATTAACTTGCCCCAATAAAAAATGGCTTGTTAGTTGACTATGAAATACAAAATGTAAAGAGCCATCCGAGAAACAGTTGTTGTGGACTCTTGTCCCGTTATTCTTGTAAACAACCAGGCAATTTCGCGAAATGGATTTCTAAATGAACTAACCTGCAAGCTTGTGATATCTTTAGGAACTAGAAGCGAGTTTTCTAATAAATGGGGTAAGAGGTCCAACCCGTTATTATTCTTTGCTAGGAATTGTTTGCAATCTTCTCCTTTGAACGTTAATGTTGGCTCCGATAATCTTAACATCTAGCGGAAGACCCAAGGTGACAAAGAAACAGAAGAGAAGTTGTGCAGTGGAATAATTCTTTTGTATGAAATAAATTTATCGGCGCACCAAGAGACCATGTCCTTACAGTCAAAAACCTCAGGGACACAGCCTGCTTTAGCAATCCCAAAGGTCCAAATTACTTGGTTCTCTGCGACAGAGGTTGAGTAATAAGAATATGCCCTGGACCACTGGAAGTTATGGTCCTCGCGCCCGAAGATGTTCATTGTATCTCCATAGAACTGTTGTCGAGTTGATGCCATAGGTTTATGAGAACATTGGTTTGCTCCAGACGATGGTTGAAATGAACAGTTAGAGTCGCTAACGTAACTCTCCGCCAAATCTTGGTTAAATGCTTATGAATGGGAAAGCTCCCCGAGCCTTTCGTTGATTAATGACAATATGTATGGGTGGTGCATGATGAACTGTTAGCAGTAAAGCTTAATTATTGCATATTTAGAAATACGAAGGTGGCGGGTATGACGAAGATCAATTAAGGATTGGAGGTTTTGTGAACGTGTCAAGGCGACGACATGTGAACGACATTTCATGATTTTGAAATCAACACTCGGAAGGGAAAATATAAGCCCCCGCAAATCTTGGTTTAATGCGCATTAATAGGAGATCTCCTCGAGCCTTTTGCCCATCAATGAAAATCTATACGGTTCCTGCATGATGAGCTGTTAGAATTAAATGTCAGTAATTTCATATTTAGAAACAAGATATATATATATATATATATACAATTTTTTTTCTTTTATTATAAACAAGTGCGAAGGTCACGAAGACGGGGGAGAGCAAGGAAAGAATGGCAAGGTCTGAAAAGCAGTCGGACGAGATTCAAAAAAGGGTTACGAGGATACTCAGGAGAGGTGAGTGTTCCACGATCAAATTTTATGTATCGAAATTTTTGACTGCAAAACATGTAAAACGGAAGGGATCATGATGGGGCAGTTCAACGGTCGGTTTGTATATTTGTGGAATTCTAAGAAAGTGGTTGAGTATGGAATAGGGAAACGGTCGAGCGGACTCATTCTCAGAAGCGAGGATTGAAGTTTTCCTAAACGGACCAACCTGATGACGCGTAAATGACATTCCATGATGTTTGAAATTAGCACTCGCTAATTGCATGCCCAGAAACAAGATCATATATATAATTGGTAATTACTAATTGCAAAGGGGTACGGGCACAGGAAACAATGATTAGGACCTAAATATTTCTTGAACCCGCCAAACCGACGATCCACCAAAAAAATTCGAAGAAATGGTGAAGTATGGAAAGCGGATAGACGGGCTTCAAAATGGGGTGACAATAGTTCCACAATAGACGTGAGGACCTGACAGTTAAATTGTATTTCTCGAAAGTTTTTAGTGAAAAATGTATACCAGGGAAGAGAACATGATAGGTAGATCGTAATACGGAAGAGGGTATGATCTGAGTCCGGTTGTAAATTTGTATATCGCGGAAGTGAGAGTACTTTTCACAGGTCATGGAACAATAGAAGTCCAATCTAGAGCCCGCCTACCGGGAATTCGCTGTCGGAGAAGTGTCTGGCTATGGAATGGGGAAGCATTTGGTCGGTGTCACGATATAAGAGCATGAGTGCAAGCATGAACCCGCAAGTTCGTCCACGCGCGCAGCCAGACATATTCAAAAAAATGAACAAGTGAAGAGAAAGTTCAGGGAAAAGAGAAACAAATATTTGGCCAAGTATGGAAGACAGAAAAGAAGGGCCAATGTATTCACATCTGTAACAAATTTGTATATCGCGGAAGTGACGGTACTGTTTCCAGGTCATGGAACAATAGAAGTCCAATCTAGAGCTCGCCTACTGGGAATCCGCGGTTGGAGAATTGTTTGGGTATGGAATGGGGAAGTGGTTGGTTGGTGTCGTGATATAAGAGCATGAGTTCAAGCGTGAACTCGCAAGTCCGTCCATGCGCGCAGCCAGACATTTTGAAAAAATGAATAAGTGACGAGAAAGATAAAGTTCAGGGAAAAGAGAAACAGATATTTGGCCAAGTATAGAAGACGAAAAAGAAGGGCCAATATATTCACATCTGTAACATATATCCCATTTTCTTGCGAAGATATATACTGGGAAAGAAGTACGAAGTTGGCGGGCACATAAAACAACAACTAGGAATACGATCTATGAGTTTACTTGGTTCTTGGTTGTATGCTTTGTTTGTCAATTTGTATATCGCGGAACCTCGAGTCATTTTTTTATCCATCCAACCCGCAAGTCCGGCTGTCAATTTGTATAGTGCGGAACTCTGGGTGTTGTTTGTAGGACACATAACTATAGAGGAAATGCTTTGCCCTTTAATATAGCTTCTATGACGCAAATGTGGTATGGCTAGTTTTAGAACTTTTCCATCCGTAAACAATGGCAATCTTGAGCCCGCTGGCCCTGGAGTCCATGTGTCAATTTGTATATCGCGGAGCTCCGAATGTTGTTTGGAGGTAACAAAAAAATAGAAGTGCAATGTTGAGCCAACCAGCGGGCAAGTTCGCTTGTCAATTTGTGTATCACGAAACTCTGGGTGCTACTTGTAGGACATAGAACAATAGAGGGGCAATTTAGAGAAAGGGAAAGAGCTCGGTGGAAACGTGTGAATCCGCCAAGCTGCGCAGCAAGGCATTTTCGAAAAAAAACAAAAACGATTAAGTAACCAGGAAGAGAAACTACAGGGGATAAAAGAGTGGGAAAATAAAAAGGCAGAGGGCAGTTTTTGTAAGTGAGAATTGGTTTCAAAGAAGTGCCATTGTTGCAAAACCATCATTTTCTACTAATTGTCAACAAATGTTTTGTTGAAGATTAGATTTTATTGCAACCTGTGCATGTAAGTATGTTCTTGATACAGTCTTCCATGACTGTAACATATTAACTTAAGTATTAAACTTCATTTTCTACTAATTGTCAGCAAATGCTTTGTTGAAGATTAGATTTTATTGGAACGTGTGGGTGTAAGTGTGTTCTCGATACATTCTTCCATGAATGTAACATATTAACTTAAGTATTAAACTTCTTGCATTATGGGTTGTTAGCATCAAAACTTAATAATTGCATGTCTAGAAACAAGAATGACGATTTTGCTACAAGATTGTACATTCGTATTGCTATGTTCTATCTGCATTACGAATAGAATTGAACGTTGGTTTGAAACTGTGTGCAATTCATTTTTTGTTTGCATATAAGGCTGGTGGATTGACACATTACATTGTCATATAATTGTTAGATGTTCCATCTGAGAAAAAATAACCTAAGTAAACACAATATCGAAGAACTACGAAACCCTCGAACCATGCCAATGAGAACAGGCGTTAAATCCATAAAAGAAGCAACAATGAAGACTCCAAGGAATTTTTTTTTAATAGAAAATCCATTTAAAAAAAAAGAAAAACATCGAGTATTGCACATCTATCCTTAGAAATTGGACCCAGTTCTTTGGGCCAAAACATTGAACATATCTACCACAAACACAGGCACAAGATCCGCAGTATGCAAGATCCTTGCAGTTTTCTCCTTGATGAATCATCCTATGGTAAAATTGATAGTTTTCAGAAGCTTCCCGTGAGGAAGAAGACGAAAAACGTTGCAGGGCAAATGGAATAGCCCTTAACTGAAAGTTAGGACACAACTAGAAACCGCCTTTGCACAGTCGAAAAAACTTCAAGTACACAGGTTGCACGTGCAATTTCAGAGGCCCAAATTAGTCCATTCTGGGTGGAAGGAGATAACTAGTAGAAATATGCCTTGTAGCAGTGAGAGTTCTGGACGTGATTCTTGAAGATGTTAATTGTATATCCAGAGAACAGGACAATAGTCCCACAAGTGAATAATGTTTTGGCTTGAAATATATCTTTGGGAGCATCAACATATCATTTCTTTAGAGTGAAACTCTTTCACCCAGAACATACTAATTTGGACCTTTGGAATTCCTACTTTCACGCTGTAAAGTGGCTATTGCGTTCAACGTCAGTTTATTTTCTGAAACTCCTTTTGGTGTTGTCAGGACCACCATCACTGAGTCGGGAAGTTTTGCCCATTATGGTTGCTTTCAATTTGGACGTAGGAGTGGGAACAATCTCTGCATTTCCATCATCCATTGTCATATCATCACCCATCAGATCATCTTCTTCTGGCTCGGAATCCATGACATCAACCTTTGCGTCAGCAAGCAATGCAACTGGGCAGGTTCTCTGAGCAGGCAGGGTTGCCTTGGAATTCTTTGGCTTCAAATATATCTCTCGGTGTACCAAGGGACCATCTCCTTTTTTTCTCCTGGGCAGAGGGAGATGAGTAGTAAGAATATGCCCTGGAATAGTGGAACCTCTGGCTATTATGCCCGGATGTGTTTACTGTATCTAGAAAGAATTGTTGCCACAAGTTAACGAGAATTTATGTTTGCTCGAGATGATGTTTGAAATGAAAATTGGGGAGGGATAATATAACCCTCCGCAAATTATGGTTTAATGTGTATCAATGGAATATATCCTCGAGCCTTTCGCTGATCAATGAAAATCTCTAGGGTTCGTGCATAATGAGTTGTTACCATTAAAGCTCACTAATTGCATATTTAGAAAAAAGTGTGAAGGTCGCGGTGACGAGAAAGAGAGATTAAGAATTAGAAATTTCTTAAAGGCGCCAACCCGCCAACGCACAAAAACAGATTGCGTCATGTTTGAAGTGAATACTTGGAAAGGATAACATACTTCTGCGCAAATCTTGGTTTAATTCGTAGTAATGACAAATCTTCTCTAACCCTCTGGACATTAATGACAATCTTAAAGGTTCTTGCAGGATGAACTACTAACATTAAAGCTTAATTATTGCATATCTGGAAACAAGTACGAAGGTAGCGGTGATGGCGAATTGCGACTAAGCATTGTACATTTCGTGCACCCGCCAACCCGCGAGATAGATTCCAAGAAATGCCCAAGTATGGAAAGAGGTAGGGCGGGTTACAAAAGAAAAAGGGCAAAAGATATACCCAGGAGACGTGAAGGGCCGATGGTCATATTGCATCTCAGTGACAAATATCGGCCATCAATTTGTATGTCGCGGAATTTTGGCTGCTATTTGTGCGTAGGGGAACAATGTAAGCGCAATGTCGAGAGGGCAATTTGTATATTGCCGAACTTCGGGTTTTGTATATAAAATCATCCTACATTCCATACTTATCCACTTTTTGGATCATGGGTTCTCGGTCCGGCGGGCTCAAAATTGGGCCTCTATTGCTCTGTGGCCTACAAATAGCACCCAAAATTCTGCGATATACAAATTGGCAAGCAGACCCGCGGGTTAGCTCGGTCAACATTGCACTCCTTTTGTTTCGTGTCATACAAACAACACTCGGAGTTCCGTGATACACAAATTGGTAAACAGACTCCAGGGTTGGCGGCCTCAAGAGTGCAATTGTTTACAGATGGTAATCCCTATTAACTATTTAACATTACCTAAAAACATTATTTTCAATACTAAATTATTAATATTAAATATTGATATTGTACAATTTAATTAAACAAGAAGGTTTGTACAATATGAAATGGGGAAGCAGTCGGTCAGGTTGGTGATATAAAAGTAAGTGAAATCTGAAGACGTGAATCCGCCAACTTCCTTACCAAGAAATTTTCTAAAAAAATGAGTAATACATAATATGTGCTTTTAGAAAGTACAGACATGAGATTTTATAGAGCATGTACTAATCTCGCATTCCATACTTAGCCACCCTTTGGATCGCGAGTTCTTGGGCTGGCGGGCTCAAAATTGGCCTCTATTGTTTCGTGTGCTACAAATAACACCCAAGAGTTCCGCGATATACAAATTGACAGGCGGACTTGCGGGCTGGCTGGCTCAACATTGCATTTCTATTGTTTCATGTCTTTCAAACAACACTCAGAGTTCTGCCATATACAAATTGACAGACGAACTACAGGGCTGGAGGGCTCAAGCTTGCGATTGTTTACGGATGGTGATCCCTATCAACTATCTAACACTACCTAAAAACATTATTTTCAATACTAAAGTATTAATATTAAATATTGATATTGTACAATTTAATTACATAAAATTATAAAAGGATGTTAAATATCTTATTTCAAAGAAAAACCCGTGTATTTGGAAACTTGCGTTCCAAAATTTTTGTATAATATGAAACGGGGAAGAGTTCGGTTGGGCTGGTGATATAAATATGGGTGGAAATCTGAACACGTGTATCCGTCAAGTTCGACACCTAGAAATTTTCCCAAGAAATGAGTAATACATACTAAATATGTACTTTTATAAAGTATGGGCATGAGATTTTATAGAGCATGTACGAAGCCCTCATTCCATACTTAGCCACTTTTTGGATCACGAGTTCTCGGGCTGGCGGGCTCAAAATTGGGCCTTGTTGTTCCGTGCCCTACAAATAGCACCCAAAGTTCTGCGATATACAAATTGACAAGTGGACTTGTGGACTATTTGAATTTTAAGGGCCTCGTGTTGATGTGATATCACAATTGGACTTGGGATAGTTTATATTCGTTTATTACAATATCAAACGGGGAAGCGGTCGGTCGGGCTGGTGATATAAAACTAAGTGAAATCTGAAGTTGTGGATTCGCCAACTTCTGCAACTAGAAGTTTTCCGAAAAAACGAGTAATACATACTAAGTATGTACTCTTATAAGGTATGGACATGAGATTTTTATAGAGCATGTACGGATCCCGCATTCCATACTTGGCCACTTTTTGGATCGCAGGTTCTCAGTCCGGCGGGCTCAAAATTGGGCCTCTATTGTTCTGTATCCTACAAATAGCACCCAGACTCCCGCGATATACAAATTGACAGAAAAACTTGTGAACTGGTTGGCTCAAGATTGCACTTCTATTGTTCCATGTCTTCCAAACAACACTTCTCAGGCTGGCGGGCTCAAAATTGGGCCTCTGTTGTTCTGTGCCCTACAAATAGCACCCAGAGTTGCACGATATACAAATTGACAAGTGGACTTGCAGACTATTTGAATTTTAAGGGCATCGTGTTGACGTGATAACACAATTGGACTTGGGCTAGTTTATATTCATTTATTACAATATCAAACGGGGAAGCGGTCGGTCGGGCTGGTGATATAAAAGTAAGTGAAATTTGAAGTTGTGAATCTGCCAACTTCCGCAACTAGAAGTTTTCCGAAAAACGAGTAATGCATACTAAGTATGTACTCTTATAAGGTATGGACATGAGATTTTTATAGAGCATGTATGGATCCCGCATTCCATACTTGGCCACTTTTTGGATCGTGGGTTCTTGGTCTGGCGGGCTCAAAATTGGGCCTCTATTACTCTGTATCCTACAAATAGCACCCAGAGTCTCGGGATATACAAATTGACAGGCAAACTTGTGGACTGGCTAGCTCAACATTGCACTTCTGTTGTTCTGTGTCTTGCAAACAACACTCGGAGGAAATGAGTAATACATACTAAATATGTACTTTTATAGACTATGGACATGAGATTTTATAGAGCATGTACGAATCCCTCATTCAATACTTAGCCACTTTCTGGATCATGGCTTCTCGGGCTGGCAGGCTCAAAATTGGGCCTCTGTGGTTCCGTGCCCTACAAATATCACCCAAAGTTTTGAGATATACAAATTGACAAGTGGACTTGCGGGCTATTTAAATTTTAAGGGCCTCGTGTTGATGTGATTTCACAATTGTACTTGGGCCAGTTTATATTCATTTATTACAATATCAAACGGGGAAGCGGTTGATCGGGCTGGTGATATAAAAGTAAGTGAAATCTGAAGTTGTGAATTCACCAACATCCGCAGCTAGAAGTTTTCTGAAAAACGAGTAATACATACTAACTATATACTCTTATAAAGTATGGACATGAGATTTTTATAGAGCATGTACGGATCCTGCATGCCATACTTGGCCACTTTTTGGATCACGGGTTCTCGGGCTGGCGGTCTCAAAATTGGGCCTTTATTGTTCTGTGCCCTACAAATAGCACCCAAAATTCTATGATATACAAATTGACAAGTGGACTTACGGGTTGGCTGGCTCAACATTGCCATTCTATTTTTCCGTGTCCTCCAAAAAACACTCGAAGTTCCGCGATATACAAATTGACAGACGAACTCCAGGGTTGGCGGGCTCGAGATTGCCATTGTTTACGGATGGTAATCCATGTCAATTATATAACATTATCTAAAAACATTATTTTCAATACTAAATTATTAATGTTAAATATTGATGATGCACAATTTAATTAGACAAAAGTTTGTACAATTTGAAACGGGGAAGCGGTCGATCGGGCTGGTGATATAAAAATAAGTGGAAATATGAACATGTGCATCTGCCAACTTCCACACCTAGAAATTTTTCGAGAAACGAACAATACATACTAAACATGTACTTTTATAAAGTATGGACATGAAATTTTATAGAGCATGTACGGATCCTTCATTCCATACTTAGTCACTTTTTGGATCGCGGGTTCTCGGGCTCAAAATTGAGCCTCTATTGTTTCATGTCCTACAAATAGCACCCAGAGTTCTGTGATTTACAAATTGACAAGCGGAATTGTGGGCTGTCTGGCTCAACATTTCACTTCTATTGTGTCGTGTCCTCCAAACAACACTCGGAGTTCCACGACATACAAATTGACAGAAGGACTCCAAGATTGGCGGGCTCAAGATTGCGATTGTTTACGGATGGTCATCCTATCTAACATTATCTAAAAACATTATTTTCAAATACAAAATTATTAATATTAAATATTGATATTGTACAATTTAATTACATAAAATTATGAAAGGATGTTAAATCACTTATTTTAAAAAAAATGAAGGAAACAAAAGAAAGTTTTTTAAAATTCTATCACCGCAAGCATAACAACGACCAATTTGAATTTTAAGGGCCTCTTTTTGATATGATAGCACAATTGCACTTTGCACAATATATATTCGTTGATTTCAAATTATTCCAGGAGATTAATTTTACCAAGTTCACCGATTAAGGAAAAATGCTAAAACAAGCCACATACTACATTTGCGTCACAGCGCCATAGAAATTATCAGGCAGATTTGCGGGCTAGCCGGCTAAAAAATTCAATTCTATTGTTCAGTGTCCTCCAAACAACACTCGGAGTTTTGCGATATACAAATTGACAGACGAAGCATACAACCAAGAACCAACTAAACTCCAAACATGCCACAAGCAAGTTCCCACAAGGTTCCATAGAGCAGGACGCATCGACCTTTGCATCAAACAATTTGATATACAAAGAAAAGACGTCGCCGCATTCATTTTCTCTTACATCTCCATCTATGTTCCTAGTAGAAAATAACCAGGGCCATGGGATATATGGGGTTTGCTGCCATGCTTCCCATTTTTGGGCTGAAAAATCTTATGCGCATGCAATCCCAAGTAGTCGAGTTCGACGAACATTCATCTGGATGTTGAAGAAATATTACAGAGACACATGAGGTATTTTCATTTCCTGCCAAAGTTTGATATATATATATTTTTCCCTTCTTCATCCGATATGAAAAATTACATTGTCCTCATTTAAGGTGAATTTGCTGTGTATCCGAAAGTCACACAACATGTAGACACTGCTTGCCTTTTTCTGTAGATATGTTTCATATGACAATTCTGCCAACTTAGGAAGCACATTTTGTAACAGAGGTTGCCTAACCATACAATGCACGGTTGTGTTTCCCATGGTTCGGATGGCAACACTGAAGCAATGTCCATATATATATGGACATTTTTCACCGCATTGCAGACAATCAATTGTATCATCACTTATCAAAGCGGAGGCAAAAGCAGGAGAGTTGAATTTCGCACATACAGGTTCAAAGGGGGTCGAGTATGCATTAGCTGCAACTAAAACACCTTCAACTTGGGAATGTGAGCATAGGAATTAATACATGAACAATATAATAGACAACTGCACCCCCGCCCCACCCCCCCCA
>SNQJ01S0036758.1:0-21959 GCA_010110895.2 Picea sitchensis
GTTTTGTTTTTACTGTAAAGTGAAATTCTAAATAAAAAAAATACTTTTATATGTCGGAAGTTGAATAACTTGTGAAAATACAGTTTTTTTTGTCATAAAACAAGCAAAAGTGTAACCCACCTTCATGATTTCACCCTGCTCTGTATTTTAAATTTGTCAAATGAATTGGTCAAACCATGTTATGATTCATTTGATTGAAACAATTGTGATCAAAATTAATCGATCCTGTTTGTTGAATGTGCAAGGATCAACGATCGAAATCTATAAAAAAATATGTTTGATTGATCCTGTTACGATTTTGGTTATGTGTCAGTTATGGTTTGAATTCATTCATGGCCTAAATCTTTTTGCTATACAGTTATCGTGATAATCCTATTCGATGCGATGGCTTCTCCTGTTGATGAGACAAGTTTAACGAAGTGTTTGCGATTTGTTATGTTTTCAATTAAATATCAAAACAATCTCATTCGATTTGCTGAGAAACGATTATGATGTTGTTACATATGATTTCGTTTACCCGACTTGTAACAATAATCGAAACAAAGTATTTCTATCTTTGTATATGATATGAATCTTTTTGCTATATCGATTATAGCTATAACAAGTGGAAAATTATTTTGTTGGATTGGATCGTATCACATACGATATGTTTGATTATCGATTTCAATTGGAGATGAAACAATCTTATTACTGTTCGATTATGACTTTGTGGACCCAATTTTATGGTAACAGAAGAACAGAGTATTCCTATCTCTGTGTTCAGTTGAATCATTTTTTATCCTGTTTAATGTTGAACGATAAAATCATTTTGATTCATTTTCAAGTGATTATTGGAAGATAATTGGATTTAATTCTTTTAAAGATTTTGAAACGATTCTGATGCTGATTCTGTATCTCATTTTGACTAGCTACATAATCAGATGATTCTGTAGCTAGTCTATAGAATTTAATTTTTATCATTTTATTGATAAAAGAGTCTTCTAACTTGTCTATTTTGGATCCTTTTCAGGTGAATTCGAATTGCATGGGATTTGATGGATAGTTTAGAGGATATTTGGATGATTTAGTTTCATTTTAATTTCCTAGTTTGGTTGATCTTGGGAATAGCTTCCCAGATTATCTAAACAATTTTATAACTTCCACAGGGAGGTTTTACCCTGTGGAAAAACTTATAAATACTTATTATTTTTGTAATAAGAGGCATCCTCATTCATGGGAGAACAAGGATATGGAATTTTAATACAGACTGAGACATAAATTGATGTTCTGTTACAGCTTTAGCTTTTCATAATATCAATATTTTGTTTCATGTTTATGTGTATCAATTTGGATTTGGTTAATGACTACTTTAGCTATCTTAGTCTTCTGCAAATGATATGATTTAATCCATATAATCCATATCTGATTTCTTCCAGTATTTAAAAAACATAGCAATTAATTAATTCAGTTTATGGATGATAGATTTCTCTTCTTCATTAATTGGATTATTAAGTATAAGTTTTTGCATAACAGGTTTACCTTATTGCAGAGATTTATAAATCATAAAATTGTTATGATTTTGTATGTCTTGTTTGTCCTGTAAACAACTCAAAGAGCATTGCAGATATTGTTTACGAAAAGCTCTTGGATTATTCGGTGCGAGTTTCCTTCCTCCGACCAGCTTCGAAGTCATCATACACAGGACAAATCTGGAGCGTTTCCAGGTTTGTTTGTTGTTTATTTGTTTAATGTATTTATTAGTAGTTTAGTTAGATATATGTGTAGTTAGTATATTAGATTGTTTAATTTCAGTAAGTTTTATTTCTTGTTTACAAAATTATAAAATCAACAAAAAATATCTTTCTCTGTCTTAGGGAAGAAACCAAATGAGTTTTCTAGGTTTTATTTAAATCTGTATTTTGTAGATATTGTACATTTTGTAAATAAGTAATGTTTCAGTTAGTAGTTTGTATATATAGAAATAGTAGATTAGTTAGTTTGTGTAATAGTTAGTTTTAATTAGATTAGTTAGATTAGTTTGTTTTATTTATTTTGGTTAGTTTGTTTTATTTAGTTTTAGTTACTTTGTTTTATTTAGTTTTAGTTAGTTTGTTTTATTTAGTTTTAGGTAGATTAGTTAGTTTAGATTAGTTTTCTCTTTGGTTTTCCTAGGAACTTAGATCGGCTAACGGAGCCGCTAAACCCATTAGGGTGGTTCATTCCAAACGGCTTGGGTTATTAGACAACCTCGGACCGGTTCCACTCTCCCAGTTGACAGACGGTCAATTTCTCCCATCAACAGAACTATTTAGAAAAGTTTGTCATAGTCTTCCTGGATGAAATCTTGGTGTATTCCAAGTCAGAGGAAGAGAATGAACAACACCTGAGGATGGTGCTGCAAGTGTTGAGAGAACACCATCTATATGCCAAGTTGAGCAAATGCTCATTTTATGAGTCCAGGAAATTGAAAGAGCATGAAAAGAATTATGCCACTCACGATTTGGAGCTGGCATAAATCGTCCATGCTCTGAGGAAATGGAGACATTACCTCATGGGAAGAAGATTTGAATTGAGAACAAACCACCACGGTCTAAAATATTTGTTTGAGCAACCAACCTTAAACGCTAGACAAAGAAGGTGATTGGATTTTCTGTGTGAATACGACTTTGATATCAAGCATATCAAAGGGAAGGAAAACAAGGTGGTTGATGCACTCAGCAGAAAGGTGCATGAATTGCATGCTATAGCCATTAGCATGTATAGGATGAATATTAAGGATAGAATTTTGGAAGCTGCAAGTACCTATTTGCAGTACAGAGACTTGGTAGCAAAGCTACAACAGCGTGAGAGACCACAGAAAGAGGAAAGTTACACCTTGGGAGCTGATGGAATACTTATGTACAAAAACAAAGTGTATGTACCCAATGTCTAGGATTTGAGACTTGCAATTCTAAAAGAAATGCATAAAGTGACGACATCGAGGATATCATAAGACTGTGGCAGCAGTCAAGAGCCATTAGTTTTGGCCGGGTATGAAGAGAGATATTGTTGAATACATCTCCAGATGTATGGAGTGCTAGAAAGTTAAGGCTGAGCATAGACACCCAGTAGGGTTGTTGCAGCCTTTACCCATTCCTGAGTGGAAGTGGGAAGTGGTGATGATGGATTTTATTACAGGATTGCCCAGAACAAGCAAGTAGCATGATTTGATCATGGTGTTGGTGGAAAAGCTTACAAAAGATGCCCATTTTATTCCACTAAAAACCACTCACAAGGCAGTAGATGTTTCTGAGATTTTCTTGAAAGAAGTGGCATGCTTGCACGAAATTCCTAAGACGATTGTGTCTGATAGGGACCCAAAATTCACCTCGAATTTCTGGACTGGACTATTCAAGGGATTCAGAATGAATCTAAATTTTAGTACAATGTATCATCCCGAGTCTGATGGACAGACAAAGAGGGTGAACATAGTAATAGAGGACATGCTGAGAATGTACGTGATGGACAAACCATCAGGATGGGAAGACAACCTGCACTTGGTAGAATTCAACTACAATAATGGGTATCATGCGTCGTTGAATATGATCCCATTTGAAGCACTTTATGGAAGAAAGTGCAATACTCCAGTGAGTTGGGATAATCCAGTTGATAGAGCAGTAATTGGACTAGAGTTGCTCAAGGAGATGGAGGACCAAATGATAAAAATTAAATAGAATTTGAAAGTTGCCCAGGACAGGCGTAAAATTTATGCTGATAAGAACAAAATCCACAAAGAATTCAAAGTGGGTGATCATGTTTTCCTGAAAGTGAAAACTAACAGGAGTTCCTTGAAGCTTGGAAGTTGGGCCAAGTTGACAGCCAGATTTTGTGGGCCATTTGAGATCCTCGAAAGGATTGGGCCAGTTGCATACAAGCTTGTATTACCTACATATATGACTGTACATAATGTGTTTCATGTTTCATTTCTTAAGAAATATATACCGGATGCTAATCATGTTATAGATTGGAATGTGATTCAGGTGGAACCCGAAGGTGTCCTGCAAGTGCATCATGTGCGCATATTGGACAGGAAAAACAAACAGCTCCGGAATCGCGCTATAGGGCTTGTAAAGGTCCAGTGGACCTGGTACGATCACGAGGACACAACATGGGAGCATGAATATGTTATGCCGACAGAGTGCCCGCATCATTTTGAAAATTTTGAAAAGCTTGCAGATGCAATGTAGAGTTGCACTGAGGACAGTGCAGAAATAAAGGGAGGGGGATTGTAATGTCCCCAAGGCCGAGCCCTATTGTAAATATTATTTATGAAATGAATTGTAAATATGTTTTATAGGATGGTGAGCCGATTTTATATAATCTAGTGGGCTTATGTGATTGTTAGGCCAGAGAGCCTCAGTGTTGAAGGCCAAGAGCCTGATTTTGTACATGTATCTATGCAGAACATTAATAAAAATATAAACACTGCCACGTGCAGACCAACCATGATGAATGAGTGATGGGGGACTAAGCTTACACAAAGTGGGCAAGGGATTAGGGGCTGGAAGGTGGGAAAAGGGACTAAGTGTTGATCTTAGGGGCTTAAGTCCTTGGGAATAATATTTTAATATTATTCTAAAAAGACCATGTGGATAATATGTTTTTATCCTAAGTTATTTTGGAATGACAGGTGACTTCCAAATGGTGGGAGGAACACACGCTGATGGAAGCATGTAGCTTCACAGGTGACAAGTGTCAACCTAAGCCCATGCAAATAAAACAGCCGAGATGAGCTGTGATGGGGGGGTTCCTCTACCATTGACCCTGGATTACCTGAGCGTGAACCCCTCTGACCTGGAAGAAGAGTCAATAGTGCATCTTATGAACCGTACGTCTCATCCGACCCTGGAAGAGACCTTGTGCCATTCTGAGAATTGGGGGGCGAAGTCTGTGTGTGAATTTCGGGGATAACCTTTTTTAATTTCTAGGAAAGCCGATGCATCATTTGTTTCAGCAGATCGATCCTGTGTGTGGAGTCTTTGTCCTAAATCCATAACCATGAGACCATCCTACCATTGTTAAGCATGTTTGGAAAGCCCATGTCTATTTTCCCCGTTCATTGTTGTGGTCACGCAGTGCTGGACTGCATGTGGCTTATTGTCTAGTTTGTACAACACTCTCTCCAAGTGAGAGAGGCGATTGAAGTTGGAAGAACAAGTTTCTTTTCCTTTGAGCGACTCTTTCCAGGTGAGAGAGTGTGCAGAGGAAGGAGAGAACTCTTGGAAGGAACCCTATAGTTTCCACAGAGCTGGGAGACTTCTGGTCGAGTCTGTTGTTGAAACCCAAGGCAAGGGAAGTTAGCAGCTAAAGGATTGTCTAGGTGACATAGAAGGTGTATACTCCTGGGGTGGAACAAGCATATGGGGAAGGAGAGTCTATGGCAGTGAGTATGAGTGGTTCCTCGGAGAAAATTCCTTCCTTGTGACTGTGTGTTTTCCTTGTAACCTCAGCCTAGCCTAGGATTCCTTGCCTTGGGGTGGAGCTTAGTCCCAGCTCGGGGGTGACCCACTACTGAGATTGATGAGAAGCATGGTCTAAGGCTGGGAGGTTCGTGGAAGGCCTGCGTGTGGTTGGTGGAATTACCATCGTTTCAAAGATATGTACCAGACAATGTTTTAATTATTTTTTTTGCATGTCTCTCTAATTATATTTATCATGCATTTTGTTGTGTATATGACTTAATTTTAATTCCATGGATTATTTATGTCAACAATTATCTTTTGTTGACTCTAATTTTAAATGTGTTTAACCTGTTTTAAATGCATGTTATTAATTAAGCATAAAATGATGTTGTTCCACAAAGTAGCGTCTGCCCGGCCAGTGGGTTGGATGACGGTCGGGGTATTGTTACATAATGGTATCAAAGCATTATAGATTCAAATGAAAGAGTGTTACAGTATGGTATCAAAGCATTATAGATTCAAATGAAAGAGTGTTACATCTACTCTCTCTTTTTCTTGACCTGTATGACCTCTAGATGAAATTCCTTCTCCACCAATCCAAGATATTTAATCATGGTCCTTTGTGATCCAACCCTCCCTTTACCAATACTTGGATTAAATATTTTTACCCAACATGTGAGATCTCCTCATTCTAGTGTAACCAAAACTCCCTATTTTCTCCTACATTGCTCACACTAGAAAAATTAATTTTTTTCTATCCTTGAACAAGTGTATCTCAAACAAGTCCCGACTATGTCGAATACCGCAACACAAGTTTCTTCCTCCTTCACCCTAGCCTTGTTTTTATAATCATGAGTTATAATCTATTTTTAATCTCCAAAGTGATTTATGGTTGAGATTACTTCTCACACCCACTTAAGATTTAGATTACATGCTACATGCTAAGCATGTTGCTTAAATAACTCAATTAATTAATAAATATAATTTTATTTTAATTAATTCCTTTTAACTAAAGTAAACTCCGGACTCGAATATGTTCAACAACTTCCACATGTTGGACACGTGTCAATGTGGAAGTACCTATCCAATTCTACCACTAACATCAACAATGTTGTTGTATCAAATTTCAAAGTGCATACCAACCTACTAGGACTTGAAGAAAAAGGTTCCATTTGGCTCCATCCAAAAGAAGTATTGGATACTAGATAATACAAGTTGCACCAACCCACGATCAAGGAAGTATTGATCCAGTGCAAAGATATGCAACGAGAAGATGATCCATGGGAAATGGAAGTGATTATAAAACAATTTACTCTCCTTATCCTTGAGTAAAACACTACTTTCGAGGAGGGGTAGGTTCCTACTCTAACCCCCTTACTTAGATACTTTATTAATGTATGAGGCCACCTTCCTTGAATAAGGCCCATTAAATAGTTAGTTAATAGTTACTCATTGTAATAAAGGGTCATTTTTATTAATAAGGCCCAAATTAGTTGGTTGACCATCATTATAAGGGGTCCATAGGTAATTAAGGTTCTCTATGGATAACTATATATTGAGTAGAGGGTTATGTATTATTTTTTCAAGAACTGTTATTGTATTTGGAGCATTACTCTTGGAGCTTGCACCCTTGGAGAGGAAAGTAAACATAGTTCTCTATTTTTATCTCTCTTTTATCTTCGGTTCCTGGGTTTTTCACTACATTTTATGTGATTGATCTAAATATTTTTGGTTAAGTACACTACATAGTTAAAAGTTTTTTTTTCTTTATCCTTAGGGGCAATTCACATTTCATTGTATACATTAAACCCACCAAGGAAATAAAAATACTTCTTCCCTTTCAATGTGTCTAAAAATTAATTTGTAAAAGGTATAAGAAAGTGATATTTTGCATTGGCTTTGTTTAGTTCACGATAATCAACAAAAATCTACCACTTCCCATTCTTTTTAGGAACAATAACTACTGGTGACACCCATTGACTATTATAAACAAGATAGATGAAATTGACATTAAGAAACTTTTGTAGCTCATCTTTCACTATTTCTCATAGTGCAAGATTCATATGTTGGGGTTGTCACATGGGATGAGATTCATCCTTTATGTAGAGGTTGTGAGTGAAAACATCACAATGTATTCCTCTTAGAATAGTGTAATCCCATGTCAATGAACCGCTATGTTCTTTTAGTATTGAAATCAACTATTCCTTTTGTAATGTATCTAGCCTACTATTGATAATAAAAGGTTTAACATGGCTGATCTATATAGGTGTACTAGAGGACCGTGTTATGGAATAAAATGGGCGATCCATGTAGTCTAATTGTAAGGAGAGATCGGCCATCGAAAAATTCTCTTGAATTTCTTGATCCACAATATAGTCAAATAATATTGAGGATGGATTCTAAAATGAATTAGGATTTATAATAGAGTTACTGATTATGCCATGTTCAATCTCTTTCTTATAAAGGACCATTGATCAAGGGTAAGTATTTGTAGTGGATTATCTTAATCACTATCCTCATTACCTCTCCAAATGGGTGTATCATGATCAATGCTAGGCTTAGCAGGAGGGTACAAAGTGAGTTTTTGATCCGGATTATTTTCGGAACGAAATGAAAGAAGAGATATTACAATGATACACTCATGAAAATTGCCAGAAACAAATAAATACAACAATACTTCATTTCTATGAATGAAATAATTGTAAAGAGACTGTAAAAATACAGAGTCTAAGACTCGCTAGAATGGTGGCATCTTTATCTCTGAGGAGAGATGTGACAGCTACGCTCATTCACGAGAAGATTATTACAATGAGGCTCTGAAGGTATTTTTATGTTAAACATAAATGCCAAAATGCTAGACATCCAAAAACCTAACCCTAGGAGATGAAACGCCAAAATTCGCATGGGCCCCGTTTGGGTAAGTTAGTACATTAACTTCCTCGGGTCATAAATTTTGCATACGATCTCTGTTTTAGGCACGTGATAGCCCATTGGAAAGGTATTTTCGAGAAATATGCATTATGTCGTCAAACACTGACTTCGTCTACAGTTTGACTATGGTGAGCCAAAATAACACTGTTTAGGGCCCCAAAACGACCCTGGAAGTATATCAAGATGTGCTGATATGAAAACATAAAAAATAATCCAATTAGATTAGGTGAGAGGCCACCAGTATCCACTTGGGATATGTGTAGGGTTCCAGACAACCCCGAAAGTGTAGAAACCACAATTACAAATAAGTACAAAAGAATGTGCTGAACTAAAAAATGGAAAAAGGAGAAATTTGGAACAGGTGGGTGGCCACCAATATCCACTTGGATCATTTTCTTAGTGGATTTCCTTTGGAATATAGTCATTCCTCCTAACCTACAACCAATATAAGCATCACTAGTGACCAAGCATGGCCTTCCTAGGATCAATGGGTAACCCCCAAGAGTGGATTTTGGTTTCAAGACCATGAAATCTATTGGTTACTCTCAAGAGTCCATTGATGCCACAATGTCTTCTAGGATTCCTTTGGGCTTCATGATATATCCATTAGTTAATTAGAGAATCATACGATTTTGTTGTAAAATTGGGCAGTTTTAACGTCTCCATAGTCTCCTTAGTGATTATGTTTATGGAATCCCTTAGAAATTAAAGTATTGGAGATACAATTATTGTTAATGTGAACATCAACAAATCTACATACTTGGTAGTAAATATTTTTCTAAGCATTATATAGGCTAATTGATTGACATTACAAGGAAAATTTTAGGGTCTAAATTTCTCCCATGGGATGAGTTTCCTTGTTTTTTCCCAAAAAACGATTCACCAATTTCCTCTTTTTCTAAAACTATTCAACCAAATTCTATAGAAAAAAGTTATATTACCATAAAAATATCCCAAATTTTATAGAAACTGTATAAAATCCTTAGAAATTTGAATATTTTTACAAAAATATCGCCAAAATTTTTACTTTTTACATATTAAGGACAAGTAAGATTCGCCAAGATTTATATATTTTGATATAAATTTCCATCCTTAAAATTATCCGAGGCCGACAACGTAGATAGTAGGAGGATCTGTTTTCTTCCTACCAGGATTCTCTAGGAATACTTTCTAGAGATCTTTGGCATAAATAGGGACATCCTTAATTGTATAGTGGGATCTTGAAACACATGTTTCTCAACTCCCCTAGAAAATCAAACTTAGGATGGGCAAGGGGTTTGTCTAAACATAACCTCTCTCGATAAGGAGGAAGTTTCTCACTCCTAGGTTGTGATTGTTTTGATTTTTCTAGGGAGGTGACTTGTGATGTACTTGGTGGCTTGGCAATAGAACGCTTTTTTACAGAGTTGTCTCCTATTCGATTTTCCTCTGCATCATCCTTTCTTATGATCAAAGAAGTTGGATTATTGAGGATTCTCCTTGATCTTAAATGTATATCCTATAAATATAGAAGGATGAGAACATAAATAGGAGAACTAGACAACTCAATGTTGTAAGCAGCTTTAGTTCATTTATTGCTCATGTTAGTAGTTGGTTGGGAAGGTAATTGTAGTCTTGGTGGAGGGTTATTATCAAGAATTTGTAATTGATGTTGTTGAGGTAATTGGAACTGTTATTGTGGAAATTGTGGGGTCACATGTTGTTGTTGGGTTCCGAAAGGAGAGTTCCATCAACCTTGTGGCCATTGAGTTCCTTGGATTGGTTGGGATGGCCATTGTTGCCAAGGAATGGAGGAGTACCAAGGAGGGAGTTGGATATTGTATTTGGTTAGTCCAGAAAGTACTATAAAACTGTGAAGGGTATTGGAACATAATTGGAGGTCATGGCTACCAAGGTCTCTTCTCATCAATGAAGCAAATCCTCTCCACTTCTTCATTAGTTCCTTGTTACACAAATTTTATTTATAGATTATTTTAGAGGCTAAATTTCGCAAATGAGCTAATTTTCCATGTTTTTTCCCCAAAAAAGATTTGCTAATTTCCATTTTTTCTAAAAATGATTTGCCCAATTTCCATAGAATAAAATTATTTTACCTCAAAAATTGCCAAAATTTTATAGAAACTATATAAAATCCTTATAAATTTGAATATTTTTACAAAAGTATCGCCAAACATTTTACATTTTCAATACTAAGGATTAGTAAGGTTGGTCCACATTTCTACATTTTAATATAATTTCCATCCTTAAAATTATCCTTGCTATTAGTCCTATCTCAATGTTGTTCAATAGACAATCCTTTAGGGGATGTTTCTTCCTACATTTGGAGAAAAATATAGATAGTGCATGCTATACCTCTTCCTACTTTCTTTTGGCTTGCAATATATCAAATTGTGAGGTCAAAGAACTAAGAATATTATTTTTAAAATTATCCAACACGTTACCGATTTTTAGCTTGAGTAACTCCTCCTCTAGTTGATTTCGTGATTCTCGCAACAACATCTCAACAAAACAATTAAAATAGAATTCAAGCTCTCAGTATGTGGCAATAATTTGACCCTCATACATCAATTACATACTCTCATAGTAGGTGTTAGCACCATGATTTTCATAGCTCAGGTTATAGGTTTGTCAACAATTTGCAAAGTCATGCATGTTAGCACCCATATTTTTTTTATGACTGACAACATCTAGCATCTCCAAGGGTCATTTTCAAAAGGAAGCTTTAATTTGTTTATTCCCATTTCCATTTGCAACTACGTGCTGCAAAATTCACTATGCACTGTAAAATTCACTACGCACCACGCAGAGGATGCTATCGCGTAGAGGATGTCATTGCACAGAGAATTTCATCACGCAGAGGATGGTGTCGCACAAAGAATATTGTCGAGCAGAGGATCATGTTGCCCAGAGAATGTTGTCTCACAAAGAAGGTTTTCGTGCATAGGATGTTGTCGCACAGTGGATTTCAACGCGTATTGGGCTGTTACACAGTGGATTTTGTCCCGTAGTAGGCTATCGCGCAGTGGATTTTCATGCACACATGCTATAGGTCACACTGCGCAAATGATTGTTTTAGTGGTCAACTTCAAGATCACTTTATGACCAACTGGAGAGGAATTCTGAAAATCCCCGAGAGGGTTTTGTCGAGGACAAACCAAATAATAAAAACCTCTCTCATATTTTCAAAACATGTCACGGAGTGGGAGATTCAAAGGAATCTTTGAGCCCTATTTTTCATCTTTTACAATTTCCTGTTCGACACATGTTTTTGCGACACATATTTCGGCCAGATGGAGATGAATTTAAAGAACCCGAGAGAGTTTTTTATTTATATTGCGCTTAACTACAAAAATCTCTCTAAGTTTATAAAAATAGTTTTTTATAGTGATATACGATGTCATCCTTAACGCCTATTTTTCGAATTTGTTGTGCATTTCGTTGTCTTTTTGCTGTAGGTTACTGTTGCGTAGAATATTTGTTGTGTAGGGGTGACAGAGTGTCCAGCAGTGAAAATGATGACTTATCACAACCATAGGGTCGAATGTTGATCATGATCAATGATTTTAAAGAATATCTCGGTTACGATTATGATTTGGCAAAGTTGGGTTTTCTATTTTTAGGGAATTCGTTGAAGTTATTGTTCTCTTTCAAAGAAAATGGATCCATGATTCTAGAAGGGAGTAGTTCAACTCTAGCAGCCAAGGGTAACATTATATTTCTATATATGGGGATTATTTTCATGTAAACAGGGTTTTTTGGCAAATGTGGTAAACAATAGCTATTGTATGTAATGTGAGTTTTGACCGGAATTTAATGCAAAGGTCATGTAGCTTGACGATAAGATTCTAGTTGTAACAGTTGGATGTATTGTGCTTCCTTTTTGTGTATGTGCTTTCCTATTATCTTTATTTCATATCTCTTTCTGTCTATTTCAGAACAAATTATCAAACCTTTGGATTCGTTGTACATCGCCCCTTGTTCGCGCCACTTAGACAAAACATTTTCCTCTAAAGCTAACTTTGAATTCATCTGCAGCGACGCTCTTGACTTACTTCTGTAATTTCTCCTACCACACACTACGACTTTACACTGAAGTTTGTTGCTCGCGTAGCCTTATCCTCTCGATTTCATTCATTGAGTCATTTGTCCTGTCTCTTCCTCAGACCGACCCCATAGCCCAAGTCTTACTTTCCTGCCAATATAACCAGAACCCATTATATCATAGGTGTTAAATCTAACCATTTTTTTCAAAGTCATATCGTGCACGGAGACCACTCCAGTTATGAGAGAGCCCTCTCCAGATTCGAAAGGCTAGTTTCGGGTCTCAAAGTTGGTTGAAAAAGTTACCTTTGTCATCTGTAACAGATTTATGGAGTGTTAACAGTAAGCACAAGAAGCGTGCCCCCTATGAAGGAAGAGGTTGATGGTGCACTATTTGTATCACTTATACGAGCCACTACAACCCCCAAATACACACAATTGGCTCATACATCCTATGGATAGATTGTTGGGGCTAAGCATGGCCTCTAGGATGTCCACAAGCATCAATAGATCCTTCAGAAAATAAGATGATGTCTTGTAGAAGCCATGGAAAGAAGGAAAGATTGTTTTCCCCTCTCCAATAGTCAATAAACAAAGAAAACTAAAATTGATAACTCTGTACAACAATGCAAGAGTTATATAATGGTGTCCACAAATCTCTAATATCATAAATAAACTAATGTTTGAGGAAATAAAGTTCTTAACATTCATGTTAGATGGATAGAAAATGAAATCACGAAAAAATTCATCAAACATAACTAAGAGACAAACTCTTACACCATTAAAAATTACCAAGTAGCCATTAATACAAAGTATCTTCCATTAAAAACATTAAACATTAACAACAATAGAAAAAATGAAGAAGGATAAAACATCCATTACATATAAGAGATTCAGACCATGCAGAACATCAATCACATAATGGACATAAGGATTTCACTGGAAGGAGAGAACCCTAACATCGAATGGTTTGTTCAATCATATTTTGACAATCGGATTATAGAGCCTTAAACAAAATCACTAATTATTATAGGTTAACATTGCACATTTTAGTTTTAATAATAAGAATGTTAGAAGTACCAAATCCATTTTTTACTTTCATCTAACACCAAAATTAAAATTTTTGCAAAGATTACGTAACCCAATTTTCAATGAAAATAAAAAGTCGAACTTCTTGTGCAAGGAAGTTCCTTCTATCGTTTGAACTTTGCACTGTACTAAATGCGATGCGATTCGATGGAATGTTCATATCAGATATATCCAGAGGCTCCAACTTCAGAGCCTTTGTAGAAAAGATGTTCGGATGTGACATGAATGAGACAGTGTGACAAAATGTCTATGTATTTACGTTATTAGAAGTAATTTTGACCAACTATATCGATGTGTTTCACCTTCACATTCACATTCACATTCCGTGAGATAAAAGTAAGAAGCCGAAAGCAATGCATCAATGTCAAAGTTTCTGTAGAAAGGCGTTCTGACCTAACACGAATGAGACTGTATTCACATTGTTATAAGTAACTTTGATCAACTATATGGATGGTTTTCACCTTCACATTCATGAAGATCAAAGGAAGGAGATAAAAAGAATACGTCACTATGTGTAACATTGACCAGCTATATTCATGCTTTTCACCGTCATTAAGATCAAAGGAAGGAGACAAAAGGTAGTCCAATGCGATGGAACAGTGCTTTGACTTGAACATATTGTCAGCTTGAAAAGATATCACAAAATGTCATTAAGATCAAAGGAAGGAGATAAGGAATACCTTGACCAGATATATCAATATTTTTGTTTTTCACCGTCATTAACATCAAAGGTAGGAGACAAAGGTGGTCCAATGAGATGGAACACTAGTTTGAATTTTACAGCTTGTCAAGTTGAAAGGATAAGTGTGCTGTCACAGGCGTAGACTACTAACACACATTGTCAGTTCTCTGGTTTTGGTTTTCATATTTTATTGGGCTTCTCCATTCATAATTACAGATCTTACAAATGGCATATCCAATCATTGCGATTTCGTTCCACACTAAACCTCTCATCGTCCTGCTAAATACTTTATCAATATTGCTATTCTGGGTGATGTGTAGAGTCCATCCGAAGAGGGCATCTCACAACCCCACATATGTAGAAATTATACAATGAAGTCAAGCACTACCTGCAACCCATCAGCGAAAATGGATGTTAGCCGAAAGGGGCGGTCCCGCTTCTCCTCCTCCTTCACACATTAAAAGCTTAAATTTGTGATCCGTTGAGGGCGAGATATCCAAACTTCGAAAATATATTCATGAAGATTCAACGTATTCTTTCACTTTGCGTTGATTTAGTGGGTTCCAATCATGGAATGCCAGAGAGAGAGGGAGCTGACAAGTAATTTTTTACGGGACTTTTAAACTGCAATATTTTATGAAAGCATTCTCATAATGCTGTCGGTGCTTTTCTCCATTTCCATTTACTGCGTGGTGTACCGCACAATATAATTGCGGTTACCGGCCCACAGCAACTGAGCAACTTCGGTTTTTTAATTCAATACCAGCCAACTTCGGACAAGATGGATAATAATATAGGTTAGCAGTACCGTCGTATGCGAATCAAAAAATTAAAAAGCCATAGGAACACAAAGGCTCAAAGTTTCTGCGACCGGTTTTAAAATTACTTTTTTTTATCACTTCGTCAAATAATGGTTAATGGATGGTTATCGAAATAGGATAGATCGCAGCGGTGTTGGAATTTCAAATTCGACTAGCTCGTTGAATTTGACCGTTTTCATAGGGATGATTTTAATGATGAAAATTTATATTAAGATGTAGAAATATGGGTTGATTTTACTATTTCTTAATATGAAAAATGTAAAATGTTTGAGGATATATTTTTGTTATATGGAATTTGGGCCAATCATTTTTAGAAAAAAACAGAAGCTGGCCAATCTTTTTTTAGGAAAAACCATGAAAAATTAACCCATTTGCCAAATTTAATCCCTAAAATCATCTATGATTTCCACAACTTCTATACCTGTTTCTTTAATGCATTTAAAGAAAAATATTTACAATTTTTCAGAATTTATTTTTAAGGTAAATTTCCTAGTGACAGGCAAATTGCCTGTCAAATTTCATCTCTGGAGTCTCAAGCATTTTTAAGGGTACGGTAAGGTGTCTAACAACTCAAAATTATGGGTTTATGACTCCTCGGCTCTCAATTTAGTGTAATTAAAATTAAAATGAAATAAAAGTTAAATGGAGTAATAAAAACTGAAATAATTAAAAAATATATATGATAATAATATTTTTTTAATTTTTTTAATTTGTATAATTTTTTAATAAATTATTATTATTATTGTCTTGTTTGGGGTCTAATAGTTAAGAATATGTACTTTTTTATAAGAAATTATAAATTCAAATCATTATAATTATAATTTTTTCTTATCCTCTAATTATTTGTTACACATAATTTCTCCTTAAATTATTCATAACTTAGATGGGTTAAGTACGTGTCAACTACTAACCTCAATTAATCAAATCCTAGATTCTAAACATAATGACCAAATTTCGTCAAAGCCTAGATTTTGAACATAATTTGTCTGAACTTTCAAAGGAATTATTGCATGAAAAAAGAATTATCTTGAATGTGGTACACCAACCTTCTACCTAAAGAGGGTATTTGCAACCAAAAAAAGAGACATGTATTTTATTTCCAAATACACAAGAACTTAGAATTGGCACCTACTTTTTCTCGTGAGGAGCAAAAAGAAGCCCATTAATTTCATGAAAAATATTATTAGGCTTGGGGAATTAATTTGTTTTCTCCTCTATAATGTCAGATCAACAAATTAGTGATCTTGGCAACCAAGTTAATGGTTTTAAAAATTTTAAAGTTCAAGGAATTTGAGTCTTCCCCCTTTTCTTAAATTCTTACAATCGAGGGAATATAAGGACAATCCTAGTCTACTTATGAGGAGGTTCCCTAGAAACACTCAATGGCTTTCCACATAGCACCTAACTACTCCTTTAGAGTAGGGAGATTCTTGATATTCCGTTAGGCTCAAACTAGGAAGATTTTCAAAAAATTGCAACATGTATATGAGAGCCTTTAGCACTAATAGAGTCATAAGGTTATCCCAAAACACTATGAGATACCTCTAAGGAAGGACCAATAATACTATGTGACCCTTCTGGGCTAGGGGAATTGAAATAAACCTACAAGTATATATTTAGCCCACCTAATCATGTTCCTGAATCAATTAATGGGTTCCCCTTGGCATGTGGGATCAATCAAAAAATTCAAATCTACATTATCTCTTTACACAGAAAAATGATTTTTTTTTAATAATTTTAGAGACTCGTGCCACTTCTCTATACTCTAACAATTCCTAGAGGTTAAATTATGGTACTAATATGCATATACATATCGATGGAAGCTCTAGGGATACATCATGATCACCAGAAGGGTCCTCTTGATGACTAACAAGTTAGGTATGGGAAAAATTGTAACTCCACACTTGATTAATTCATTAACATGAATCTCAATAAATATATAAATGAATGATTTTTGGTCTTCCCCAACATGTGACTCTTGCTATCATCTATGACTTCATATATACAATAATGTTACACAAGTAATGTAATCCCAAGGATTAAGTGTTTAACATTTCCCCCATTAATCCAAAGGGGTGTTTCTGAGTGTTTCTGAGTGTAAGCTGCCACATATTCTTCCTCTATTGTGGAACTCACTGAAATTGACTATTTGCATGATCTTCGGGAGATAGTTGTTGATCCAAGACTCATGCGATAACTTGAAGTTGACACTCCATTTTCCTTATCCCCAACAAATTCTGAATCAAAATATCCAATCAGGTTGAAGTCATTCACTTTAGAGTACTTGAGTCTGAAATCTTGATCTCCCTTCAATTATTTTACAACTCCTTTTGCAACAGACCAATGTCCTTCAGAAGGTTTTTGCATGAACCTGGAATGAATTCTAATTACAAATGAAATATCTAGTCTAGTGATGGTAAGGTATATACAACATCCCACAAGTTGTTTCTACTTGGTTGCATCCTTAAATTCATTCCCTTCCTTGATATAAGATTCAAATTCTATTCCATTTGAGTGGAAACAAGATTACACTCAGTCATGTCAAACTTGTTGAAAAATTCTCCAACATGCTTCTTTTGGGAGATGAATATGTACTTTGGATTTTGATTCACTTTAATGCCCAAATAGTAGTGAATATGTCCCAAATATTTCATCTCAAATCCTTTCTTCAACTCTTTCTCTATGGATGCAATGTACCTTTCATTGTTCCATGTTATCAATAGATCATCTACATATACTACAATATTGTTGGCGCACACACACAGGTAGTGTAGTGTCCCCAAGGCCGAGCCCTTTGTAAATCTGGGTTATGAAATGAATTGTAAATATGTGTTATAGGCTGGTGAGCCAAGTTTGTATAAGATGGTGGGATTATGTGATTGTTAGTCCAGAGAGCCTAAGGGTTGTAGGCCAAGGACCTGATTTTGTACTTATATGTATGCTACACATTAATAAAATATAAACACCGTTGCGTGCAAGTCGACATGATGAATGAGTGATGGAGGATTAAGCATCCATAGAGAGGGCAAGGGATTAGGGGCTCGAAGGTGGGAAAAGGGGCTAAGTGTTAAGGCTAGGGGGATTAAGCCTTGGAAATAATATTTTAATATTATTCCAAAAAGACATGTGATTATTATGTTTTTACCCTAAGTTCTTTTGGAACGACATGTGATTTCTAAATGGAAGGAACGTGTGCTGAAGGAATGCATGCAGTTACATGGGTGACAAGTGTCAACCAAAGCACATGCAAATAAAAGGGCTGAGATGAGTCGCGATGGAGGTTCGACTTCCATTCTCGTTGACTGTTGCGGGGGTTCCTCCTCTATTCGACTCAACTGTCTGAGTGTGAACCGTCAGACCCTACATAAATACCCTCATGCATCCTCTGAACCGGGAAAGAGGCCTGTGTTTGTTCTGAGATAGCCGTACATCCTGTTGTGAACCGTAGAGTCTGAATTTATCCCTGCGTGGAAAACTCATCACGCATCTCTGAAAATTCTGTGTGTTGATTCAAAATCACTGGTGTTAATCTATGAAAATCCAAAGCATCCTCTATCTGAGAATTGAGCCTATGCGAGGAGTCTTTTCCCAAGCCATATCCGAGAGACCATCCGCCATTGTTGAATCTGCTGGAAAGCCCATGTTTGTTTTCCCCATTGGTTGTTGTGGCCATGTAGTACTAGACTGCATGGGACTTGTTGACTAGTTGTACAACACTCTCTCCAGGAGAGAGAGGTGATTGAGGTTGGAAGAACAGGTTTTTGGCCTGTGAGCGATTCTCTCCAGGTGAGAGAGTGCGCAACGGAAGGAGAGAACTCCTGGAAGGAACCCTGTAGCTGCCATAGAGCTCGGAGACTTCTATTTCGGTCTGTTGTTGTAACCCAAGGTAAGGGAGGTTAGCAGCCGAAGGACTATCTAGGTGATAGAGAAGGTGTATACTCTTGGGGTGGAACAGGCATGTGGGGAAGGAGAGTCTGTGGGCAGTGAGTGTGAGTGGTTCTTGGGAGAGAATTCCTTGCTTGTTTCTGTGTGTTTTCCCTATAACCTCATCCTAGCCTAGGATTCCTTGCCTTGGGGGTGGAGCTTAGCCCCAGCTCGGGGGTGACCCACTATTGAGCTTGATGAGTAGTGTGGTCTAAGGCTAGGAGGTTCGTGGAAGGTCTGCACCTGGTTGGTGGAATTACCACAGTATCAAGATAAGTATCAGCTTATGTTAAATGTTATGTTTTGCATGCCTGTCATGCTTATATTTTACCATGTATTCTGTTGTGTAGATGAATTATTGTTAATGCCAGAGAATATTTTTGTTAGCAGTAATTCTTATGTTACTCTGAGTTTAAATGTGTTTCATTTGCTTAAATGCATGTTATTTAATAATCTGAGAGTGGGTGTTATATTTCCGTGAAGCATAGTAACAAAAAAGTGGTGTTACAATTTGGTATCAGAGCCAAGGTTTCGATACTGAGCCTATATGGGCCAGTTGAGTGGTCTTTGGACCGAGGGTGAGAGGAGAAATTGTGTCTGGAGGACCAATTTCAGACCCTGGTATGGTCTGGAGTGTCAAGGAGTTACTTGACCATGCCTATAATCTCAGGAGGTATAGCGGTGTTTTGAAACCGCAGCTTGTATGGTATATGGCCACAGGGAGAGAGGACTCCACACGAGCAGTGTTGGAGACTTAGGATCTGTTCGGGAGGGAAGTAGCGAACCCTCGTGACCATCGGATCGGGAAAATGGGTGCAGGTTTTAAAAACTCTTTGGAGTTGCACAGGAGCATGGGAATCGCGATATGCGAACTCCTGAAAACCCAAAACCGGAGAAGATCTACGTTGTAGATCTGTGAGGAAGGCTCGACCGTTAGATCTAGAAGAGTCACGCTTTAGTTAGTCGCGAAAACCTTTCAAATTTAACAAAGTCAGGAGATGGGAAGTGAGGAAGGTGAACACCTCCGAAACCCGAAACCCAAAATCTCAAAACAATCTACATCGTAGATCGTAGGAAGGGAGTTGACCGTCCGATTCAGCGGAGGAGTAAACCGTAATTTTGGGATTTCGGCAGATGGAAGTTTGAGATGTGGGATGAATGAACTCCCGATGCCCGAAACCTCAAAACGCCGAAAATATATGCATCGTAGATCTGAGGGAGTCTAACTCTGGGATGTTTCTTGGAATGGACATGGGCGCATGAATGTGTACCACGTGCAAGTGATTCGAGAAGATAGGCGAGAGTGGTGGGACCCGATGACATCACCGAAGGTGACGTGGACCCTCCTGAATGTACCACGCGCCACTGTGGTGAAGGACGACTACTGTGTTGTGGGCCCGGAGGATAAAGTAAATCAGAATTTCAGATTTCGGGGATTGTAGTGACAAGGACTTGGAAGTCACTGCATAGTGATCTCCCGGGTACCGAAGACCCGAAACCTGAAAGCGAGTGTGAGATCCTCGTGGACCAAAACTACGAAGCCAAAAGTCTTGAAGTCCCGAAATTACAGAGACGTCAGAGCTCAGAAAACGTTTTGAAGTTAAAACATTTTCTCACTCACGTTGATTTATGAATATTGTGATTTTGTAAGGGTTAAGGCCTGACAAACTTCGGTTGACTGCACGTGGTGTGTGAAAATTTCAACTAGTGTCAGGATAGCCAAAAATCGACGCCAAGTATGGAATTGGAAGAGGTGCAGATTGCCTCTGAAACAGAGGATGAAAGGGTAGGAAGGAATGTCAACTTGGGAGTCGAAGGAAAAAAACTCTAATGGGCACGAAAAAGAGATGGATAAGGAAGGAAATATGATGAAACTCATTGAAAGATTGCAGAAAGATGCCCAGGCTCATCAATATGATAGATGAAAACTCCTGAAAATCAAGGATTGACAGGGTGAATTCAACTTTAAATTGTTGAAGATCTTGGAAATAATAGAAAAGAAATTGGAAAAAGAGAGTGACACAAGCAGATCAAGAAGTGTCAGAACCCCTGAGAGGAGAATAAGATAGAGGAGTGGTAGCAGACATTACCATCCCTCCCTAAAGCATTATGGCAAGGAAACAGACAGTAGTTCAAGCCTGTCTCCTACCAGAAAACACTGAAAATATGGAATGGATGAATTGAAACGGGAGATGAACAAGATCAAGCATCCAACATTCGATGGAGAACATAAGAAGGAGGAAGATGCCGAAACATGGTTTCTTGGAATGAATAAATATTTCCAACTGCAGAACTACTCCGCTCATGCAGAAGGAAGAATTGTGATGTACCAACTAAAAGGAAAAGCATCCATGTGGTGGGATCAGTTTGTGCAAGTGCAGCGCATCAAAGAGAAAGATATCACTTGGAAGGAGTTTAAAAGGTATTTCGAGAAGAAATACCTAACCAAAAGATACTATGATATAAAGATGAAGGATTTCTTTGAACTCAAGCTAGGCAGCATGACCATTATTGAGTACAAACGAAGTTTCTTGGAACTGCTGAAGTATGTTCCATTCATCAAAGATGAGACTGTCATGATTCAGAGGTATATGAGTGCACTGCCACCTTCCATCGATGACAAGATTCAATATGATGATCCTAAGACTATGGAAGAAACAATAAGAAGGGATAAATTATTATATGAACAACAAAGAGAAAAGCCTCCTTTTCAGAAGACTTGGGATGACCAGAGGAAGTTTAAGAAGGAACAAAGGCAGAAAGGAAACAAACCTTTCTTTTTTAGAACCAGTCCTCAGGGACAACCATCCTTTAGAGAGCCCAAGAAGGCTGAAGTGGGTAAGAAAATGCCAAGACCACCACCTATGGAGTGTTGGGGTTGTAAAGGGAACCATAGGTACAGAGACTGGCCCCACAAAAAAGATAAAGTGAGAATTGTCCATACTGTTCAGCAAGTTGAAACAGTGGAGGATATGGGCAGCAGAATGCCAAGGATCTACGCAGGCCTGGACAACAGGCAAGTAGAATTTCAATTGCACATGATTGAAGTGG
>SNQJ01S0036758.1:21969-36017 GCA_010110895.2 Picea sitchensis
GATGCCTGGAGCAACTCCAGTTTTGAAGGCTCCTTATAGAATGAGTACGCCAAAGCTGAAAGAGTTGCAATTGCATCTCGAAGAGATACTAATGAAGGGGTACATTCTCCCCAGCGTGTCATCTTGAGGAGCCCCAGTCCTATTCGTGAAGAAGAAAGATGGGATGTTGAGGTTGTGCATTGATTTTTGGTAGTTGAATAAGGTAACTGTCAAGAACAAGTATCCTCTGCCAAGGATTGATGATCTCTTCGATCAGTTGAAGGGTGCGAGAATACTCTCAAAAATAGATCTTAGATCCAGATATCACCAAGTGAGAATAAATTATGAGGACATCAGCAAGACTGCCTTTAGAACAAGGTATGATCATTATGAGTTCACGGTGGTGCCGTTTGGATTGTCAAACACACTTGCTCTTTTCATGTGCTTAATGAATGGTGTATTCAAGGACTATTTGGACAAGTTTGTCATAGTCTTCCTGGATGACATCTTGGTGTATTCCAAGTCAGAGGAAGAGCATGAGAAACACCTGAGAATGGTGCTGCAAGTGTTGAGAGAACACCAACTGTACGCCAAGTTGAGCAAGTGCTCATTTTTTCAAAGGATGATTCATTCAATGGGACACATTATTTCAGAAGAGGGGATCGTTGTGGATCCTGAAAAGGTTGAGGCCATCCTAGAATGGTCAGTGCCAAGAAATGTGGCAGAAGTTAGATCTTTTATGGGTTTGGCAGGTTACTACAGAAGGTTTATAGTAGGATTTTCAAAGATATCTCACCCTATCACTTCCTTGCAAAGGAAGGAGAAGAAGTTTCAGTGGACGAAAGAGTGTGAGAGCAGTTTCCAGTGATTGAAGCAGTTGTTAACTGTTTAAGGATATGGATTCGAGATGAAACTGAACTTTAGTACAATGTATCATCCTGAGTCTAACGGACAGACAGAGAGGGTGAACAGAGTAATATAAGACATGTTGAGAATGTATGTGATGGATAAACCATCAAGATGGGAAGACTACTTGTATTTGGTAGAATTCACCTACAATAATGGGTATCACGCATCATTGAAGATGAGCCCATTTGAAGCACTTTATGGAAAAAAGTACAACACTCCAGTGAGCTGGGATAATCCAGCTGACAAAGAAGTTGTTGGGCCTGAGCTGGTCAAGGAGATGGAAGACCAAATGATAAGAATTAAACATAATTTGAAGGCTGCTCAGGACCGACAGAAGATTTATGCTGATAAGACTAGAACCCATAGAGAATACAAAGTGGTTGATCATGTTTTCCTAAAAGTAAAAACTAACAAGAATTTCTTGAAGCTGGGAAGTTGCGCCAAGTTGGCAGCAAGATTTTGTGTGTCGTTTGAAATCCTGGAAAGGATTGGGCCAGTTGCATACATGCCTGCATTACCTACATCTATGGATGTACATAATGTGTTTCATGTTTCATTGCTTAATAAATATATACCTGATGCTAATCATGTTATTGATTGGAATGTGACTCAGGTGGAACCAGAAGGTGTCCTACAAGTGCATATTGTGTGCAAATTGGACAGGAAAAACAAATAGCTCCAGAATCAAGCTATAGGGCTTGTAAAGGTCCAGTGGATCTGGTACAGTCCTGAGGACATGACATGGGAGCATGAAGATTTTATGCAGGCAGAGTACCCGCATCTTTTTGAAAATTTTGAAAATCTTGCAGATGCAGTGTGAAAGTTGCACTGAGGACAGTGCAAAAATAAGGGAGGGGGATTGTAGTGTCCCCAAGGCCGAGCCCTTTGTAAATATGTTTTATAGGCTGGTGAGCCAAGTTTTTATAAGTTAGTGGGCTTATGTGATTGTTAGGCCAGAGAGTCTGATTTTGTACTTATATGTATGCAGCACATTAATAAAATATAAACATTGCCACGTGCAGGCTGACACGATGAATGAGTGATGGGGGACTAAGCATCCATAGAGAGGGCAAGGGATTAGGGGTTGGAAGGTGGGAAAAGGGGCTAAGTGTTAAGTCTAGGGGGCTTAGGCATTGGAAATAATATTTTAATATTATTCCAAAAAGACATGTGATTAGTATGTTTTTTCCCTAAGTTCTTTTGGAACGACATGTGACTTCCTAATGGAAGGAATGCGTGCTGAAGGAATGCATATAGTTACATGGGTGACAAGTGTCAACCCAGGCGCATGCAAATAAAAGGGCTTAGATGAGCCATGATGGAGGTTCAACTTCCATTCTTGTCGACTGCTGCTGGGGTTCCTCCTCCATTTGACTCGATTTCCTGAGTGTGAACCATCGGACCTTGCAGAAATACCCTTGTGTATCCTCTCAACCGGGAATGAGGCCTGTGTTTTTTCTGAGATAGTCATAAATCCTGTTGTGAACCGTAGAGTCTAAATTTATCCCTGCGTGGGCAACTCGTCACGCATCTCTGAAAAGTCTGTGTGTTGATTCGAAATAACTGGTGTTAATCTATGAAAAGCCAAAGCATCCTCCGTCTGAGCATCGAGCCTATGTGAGGAGTCTTTTCTGAAGCCACATCCGAGAGACCATCTACCATTGTTGAACCTGTTGGAAAGCAGATGTCTATTTTTCCCTGTTGGTTGTTGTGGCCACGCAGTGCTGTACTGTGTGGAGCTTGTTGACCAATTGTATAACACTCTCTCCAGGAGAGAGAGGTGATGGAGGTTGGAAGAACAGGTTGTTGGCCTGTGAGCGATTCTCTCCAGGTGAGAGAGTGTGCAACGGAAGGAGAGAACTCCTGGAAGGAACCCTGTAGCTGCCACAGAGCTCGGGGACTTTTGGTTCAGTCTGTTGTTGTAACCCAAGGTAAGGGAGGTTAGCAGCCGAAGGACTGTCTAGGTGACAGAGAAGGTGTATACTCCTGGGGTGGAACAGGCATGTGGGGAAGAAGAATCTATGGGCAGTGATCGTGAGTGGTTCCTAGGAGAGAATTCCTTCCTTGTGACTGTTTGTTTTCCCTGTAACCTCAGCCTAGCCTAGGATTCCTTGCCTTAGGGGTGGAGATTAGCCCCAGCTTGGGGGTGACCCACTACTGAGCTTGATGAGTAGTGCGGCCTAAGGCTGGCAGGTTCATGGAAGGCCTGCACCTGGTTAGTGGAATTACCATACTATCAATATAAGTATCAACTTATGTTAAATGTTATGTTTTTCATGCCTTTGATGCTTATATTTTACCATGTATTCTATTGTGCATATGAATTATTGCTAATGCCAGAGAATATTTGTGTTAGTAGTAATTCTTATGTTTCTCTGAGTTTAAATGTGTTTCATTTTCTTAAATGGATGTTGTTTAATAATCCGAGAGTGGGTGCTATATTTCCGCAAAGCATGGTAATAGAAAAGTGGTGTGACAGGTAGGTTCAAAACCTTCAGTTCAAGTTACTTAGTCCAACACAACTCTACAGAAACCAACCCTTTCAACATCCCCTACATGCAAAAGAAGTCTCACTTGAGGTATCTTTATGGGAACTGTAGGAACCAAGATTCTGCAGTGGTGAAATAAATATTGGAAACCTACTCTATCATACTTATATTTACTCAGTTATCCTTGTACACATTCATATATTCATTGTATTTAGGGGTTAAATATACAACCATGGTTACTACGCACTAATATATCAACAACAACATCAAATATAACCATACATTCTCATTAAATCCTTGAATTAACACATCTAAGCATACATTTATACATAGGTACCATGGATTAACATCTAAACATACAATTCTACATAGATTTATCACGGTTCGCCCAACTCTAGGCTACGTCCACAAAATATTGGTTTCTTTATTATATATGAGTGTCTTGGTTGCGCTCTATGCTACAATGGATGCTTAGCATACAATTATCCTCACATTTGTAGCTTCTTTACAATGTTCTTTTCTCTGAAACTCTCTTTCTCTTTGTTTGTATCTATCTTTCTTCGACCTCTCTTTCTCTCTTTGTATCTCGATATCCCTAACCTCGCGACACCCTTTATATATTTATACATTATTATCAAGGCCTTTTCACACCTCATTGTGAGTTGGCTACAACTCATGCTCAGCATGTGACAACTCATTATGTGCTGGATACAACTCATGCTCGATTGTTTTTCCTACATTTTTTTCTAGTTATTCTTTCTTTTCCCCCTTATTCTCCTCTTTCCTCTCTCTTCTTTCTTGTTATTCTTCTTCCTTTTCCCTTTTTTCAAATTTTCCCTGTACCTCATCTCTTCTTGCTATTCCATCCCCAAAATTGTCTTCCCAACATGCCCCCAACACTCATCTATGGCTTGTCTCGAGGCACTTAGGCTTGTTTTGTTGCACTCCTCCATGCCTCAGTAAATTTTTGGAGGGTGTCCCTTGCTTCATGTATTGCTTCTATTAGTTATGCTTCCTTGTTCAATATTTCATCCATCATCTACGTTGTCAAAATACTAAGATTGGACTCAATGTCTTCCATTGCTAGTGTCATAGTGATTTTCTTAGTATCTAGTCCTTGTAGTACCTCAAGGGATTCATCCTGTAGTGGTTGTAATTTATGTATGATCTTCCATTGTTATTCCTTCATCTATTCCACTACACTGTACAATTTTTTGTTAGCCAGGATTTTTTTCATTCTTTCTGTTGGTGGTAGAGTATTTACATGCTCATTGGCCTGATGTGCTTGATCCTACATAGTCCTTATTTTCTCTTACAGTTATTGCAAATATGGATTGGTAGTAATATCTATCCAAATGCATGTGCCTTCGTCACACATATTTATTCATTCTTGTTCCAATATTTTGATATTTTCCACCGATGTCTGAGCTATCCTTTCCCTTTATTCTCTTTCTTCTGGTGGTGTCCTTGGTATTGTGCACAATTCCAACTCGGTGATATTGTTCTAGAGTCCCTTGATGACTGTGATTATCTTGGATACCTGCTCTTCTACTCTGACCTCTACTAACAATTGTACTTCTAGGACTTTTTTGAATAAGTTCTGGACTATTGCTTGGATTTTCTCTGTCAGTCATTTGACTTCGTCCTTTTCCTTCAAGGCCTTGTCGGCCTTTGCTTCCGCCTCTTCCTTCTCTTTCAAGGATTTCTCAACCTTGAATTCTTCCTCACTATTTTTTATCCATATGGATATCGGTGGCCTCCCAACTATTCCAACTAGCTGATTTTGGCATTTTTCTAGTTTGGCAATTTTTTTCTAGTTTTCAGGTCCTCGACTTCTGCGGTTGTTTTGAGGGATCACCAAAGTCAGATTTTTCATGTAGTAATATTCTAATGAAAGTATGTGTATTCCTCAGATAGACCTTTCCAATGGGCTATCGTGCACCTAAAACAAAGATCATATGCAAACGTTGCAACCCCAGAAAGTTGATGTACTAACTTACCCCAACGGGGCCCACATGAATTTTGGCTCTTCATCTCCTAGGGTTAAGTTTTTGGATGCCTAGGGTTTTGGAATTCCTATTTATTTTAAAAATTGTCGGAGAGCCTCATTGTAACCATCTTCTTTCAAATGATTGCAACCTTCACATCTCTTCTTAGAGATAAGCCGCCACCATTCTAGCAAGCTTGTTTTCCATTGCATTTTAGAGTTTCAACAGATTTTCTTATTGAATATAAACCATTTTTATTGTAACTTTGTTATTGTATCTTTGTTATTCTTGTGTTTCTGTGTTAACAATAATTATAATATGTAGTCATTTTGTTCTTCTCATAAAATCTAGATCAATGGTATCAAAGCGGTCTACTCCTTTGGCATCCTGAATGCATGTCCCCGACGAGGTCAGGGTACAAAGAATTGGGTCTCAAGCTTGTTTCTATTGAGGAAAAAATCTCTCGAATGCCCAAGCAACCTTTCATGGAGGGAGAAAATAAATATGTTAGGACAGGATATCCTTTCAAAAATTTTCTCGAGGAATCCCTCATGCAAAAGAGGAATGAAATGATGGATAATTTTGTGCAAATCCTTTGGTGACTATCAACATGCGACACATATTCCTTGAGTGAAGGTGCCCCCCTTCAAGGTACAAATCAACTTTGATATTCCCATATTTGAAGGTCATATAGACATAGATGTTGTAGAAAAATGGTTTAATCTGCTAGAAGGGTATTTTTCTATCCATAACTTTTCAAACAAAGAAAAGATTACATTTGTGCTCCTCAAAGTCGTTCCCCATGTCAAATATTGGTGGGAGAATTTCTATGAGAAAAAGGAAATAGAGGAACCCTTGTTATTTACATTCATGGTCACTTGGGTGTTCTTCAGGGATACTATCAAGGAACAATACTACCATGTCGAAAGTTATGATGACCTGTATACAAAATGGACCACACTGTGGTAGGAAAGAGACCAAGCAGTGCCAGAGTTCACAATTATCTTCCATACCTTGCGCACCAAGTTGGGTATAAAATATTATGAGCGACATCTAGTGCTCAAGTATCATGGTGGTTTGCATAGATACATCCAGGACGAAATGAATTTTTTGGAAATCTCATCATTGGGAGAGGCCTATCGATATGTCATCAAAATCGAGAAAAAGATTAAACAAAAGATGCCAGAATTTGGCCCTCATAACTCCTCACATAAAAATAAAGTAAATGGAATCCTCGACCCAGAGAAAAAATGACAAAGAAAAGAAGGATAACCTTAGGAAAACCAGTCTAGGCCGCAAGCACAGAAGGACACCAGAAAGACTAAGAAAGATACCGAGAAGTGGTGCGACTTCCATAAGAGCCCCTGGCATAACACTGATGATTTTCGCTCAAAGAAATCACTGGTGGCTAAGGTGAAAACCTCTGAATCAAATGTGGGTTCCAACTCTGAGTTAGAACCAGAAAGGGGGAGACATATCATTGATGTGGAACCCAGTGCCACCGTTGCTACCACCAAGGTCCAACTTGGTGAACTAGATGAGCCAGAAGAAGGTGAGCTCCTCTTTCATTTACAGATGTGGGTAAAAGGCACACTGATGCACTTTATCATTGATAGTGGTAGCCAAAATAACCTCAACCCAGAAGAGGTTGTCAAGCAACTAGCTCTATTGACAATGCCACACCTGCAACCCTACACCATTGGATGGCTCCACCAAGAAAGAGATCCTCGTATCATCCAACAGTGTCGCATGTCATATGACATCAAGACCTTCAAATATTAGGTATTGTGTGATGTTTATCCTCTTTAAGTTTGGAATTTTCTTTTGGGCCAACCTTATTTATCCAAATTTCATGTTGTATATGAGTGTAGGCCTCACAATGTTATTATTACTCTGAACAAGAAATTATATAGGATACCCGAAGTAGTCCAACCTAGTGCTATTTCTAGCTACAATTTCCAGCTACATACCCCTCCGACTTACAAACTGAAATATACAGTCATAAACATTTCTCAAAACCTCCTTTAGTCTTGGGTCGAACCTCCCCTTCTTTTATTATGTCATTCATCATATGAATTTATAATAAAAATCGTAGACATGTCTTCTTTCTTGAGCGCCTTTTCTCTAGTGCCGTGTGTCTTCTCTTGTTTGTATTGTTCCTTCTGTCAGAATGAAACTCTGATCAATATAGGCCTGTAGGAAAAAATTCCCTCTATTGTAGTCGATGGTTCAACCACTTGTCCTTCTTTCATTAACTGATTTCTCCTTGGAATCAAGATGATGCCTAACAACTAGTTTGTCGCCACACGCTCCTCTCAGATTGGACCCTATATAAGCACGTGATTGCGGAAACTGCCAAGGGCTATTTGGATCCATGCCACTCTGACCCCCACAATCCACCACCAACTACCACGTACCCCTTTAGCTATACCATGGTTTCGATTGCGGAACCACTCTAATATTTTAGCGTTCGAGCACTTTCTATCCCTACAATGAAGTGTGGCCCTCAATCTTGTTGAAATATGTGATCTGGGGATGCCCTTATTTTTTTTCCACGCGATTCTCTTGGATGGACCCTACATCATCACATTATTATGGAAGATGTCAAGGGAGGTTTGGGTCCACACCTCTTCGACCCATGCAATCCACCACCAACTACCACTGACCTCTTCTGCTGTACCATGGCTTCGATTGCGTGACCACTCTATAATTTTAATGTTCGAGCATGTTCAGTGATCCAGGTGGATATCAATGGCCACCCACCTTTTCCAACTGGCTCAAAACATTTTTCTGAAATTTTTGGTAATTTACTATTTTTAGCAGTTTTTCGGGTCCTGAAACTTTCGGAGCCATTTTGAGGCCCTAAATGACATTTTTTTTGGAAAACAGGGAGCAACATGGAAGTTCCTTCAATGTTCCTCACACAAAAGTTTTATTCCTCGGATATATATTTCTAACGAGGTATTGAGTGCATCAAATAGAGATCGTATGCAAAAGTTACGACTCCAAGAACTTGATGTACTGACTTACCCAAACGGGGCCCACATGACTTTTGGTGCTTCATCTCCTAGGGTTAGGTTTTTGGATGTCTATAGTTTTTGAAATTCCTGTTTATTGGAAAAAGGCCTTCAGACCCTCATTGTGACCATATTCTTGTGAATGAGCACATCCATCACATCTCTTCTCATAGATAAGCCGCCACCATTCCAACAAGCTTGTTTTCCGCTACATTTTACAGTTTCAACTTATTTCCTTATTGAATAGAAAACCAGTGTTATTGTATCTCTGTTATTTTGTGTTAAGAACCTGTTAATAATCTGTAGTCATTTCATTCTTCTCATAAAATCTGGAACAATGGTATCAAAGCAATCTGCTCCTTGTCGTCTTAATGCATGTCCCCAATTAGGTTAGAGTACAAAGAGTTGGGTCTTGAGCTTGGCTCTCTTGAGGACAAAATCTCTCACACGCCCAAGCGAACTCTCATGGCAGGAGAAAAGAAAGATGATGAGACAAGAGATCCTTTCAAAAGGTTTCTTAAGGAATCCCTCACGCAGTAGAGGAATGAGATGATGGATAGTGTTGGCACAAGGACTGACCGAGGTTTCAACACTTCAACAATGCATCAACAAAACCCTAACTACCGACCCTTTCAGAAACACCTATGAGGCAGATGAAGTCTCACCTGAGGTAGAGGAAGGGGGAGTTTTAGGAATCAAGTGTCTACAACCTAGCTGGGATAGAGATCAGTGATCACAATACTTAACAAAGAACTTAGAAATTAACATTCATTAGTCTTTGACCCTTATTCACATCGCAGGTAAAAACCATAATTACAGAACAACGCAGTATTCATCAAGATATAAATATGTCTAACCATTCAACACATAGCATCAAAGTATATCTAGTATGCATTCACATATAAGGCACTAAGCTGCTACATAAGATGCATCTAACATACATAAAGATTACAACACTAAGCATAGATCACAACAATAACATATCAACCACATCGCACAAAGAAAGCACAACATAGGATATACATGATTCACCCTAGTGTGGGGCTACATCCACCAACTCTTCTCTTCTTTATTAGGCTCTTCCAATATTCTTACATGCACCAAGCCACAAGGCTAACCCCACATAGGATAGGAGATCTGTGTGCACCTCATCATATCCTCCTTCCCTGAGTCAAGTCACAACAAAAAGATGTATAGAGTCTATGCACTAAGCCTCTTACAATCAATTGCACTTAGATCTGCAACTCTTAACACACAGTATGTACAAAGACGATTACAAATACTTTCACTTAGCCACATACATCCACTACTACCTTTTACATTTATTGTCTCCCTATTTATACATTACAAATGGGGTGTAAACATCGGTAAACCCATGGGTCGACATCCCATACCCATTACATAAACCATAAACCTAAAAATCCTTCAAAAGGGGGTGAGATCCCATGATCTCTGCTTCGCTTGGGCGCTTCGACCAGCCTGTTGAAGTCCCAAAAGTGGTAAAAAACAACCAAGTTTCTCGAAAACTTGGTCGAGGGCCAACAAGCCCCTAACACTCACCTATGACTCGTCTTGAGTCACTATGATTTGGGTAATTCTTCTTTGAAGGCCTTGAGCTTGGCTCAATTTGCCTCGACTTGTTTCTTCGCCAGAGCCTCCTACTTGGAAAAATCCTAAATGATTGTCTCGGTAACAAGTTCTTCCAAGTGTTGTTCCACTGTGGTGACCACTTGTTCCAGCTATGCACCTTGTCCCTCAATCTCCTCAAAAAGTGTGAAAGATTCATCCTGTATCGGCTAGAGTCTCTGGCTCACTTCCATGACTTTACTCTGGATGGTGTGGACCTACTGCTGAACTGCATGTTGTTCCTGTGACCTTTTCATCTTCTCAACCATTGAAAGTAGTTTCAGCTACTCTTGCACTATCGATGCTTGTTTCTTTGCCTCCTGAAGTTGTGCTTCTAATGTTCTTAGTTATGGGTCCTCTGGAAGGTGCTTATAGGTCTGCGCACTTCAGTTACTGAGTTGCTTTCATTCTAACTCCAATGCCTTGATTCTTTCCACTACGCTCTGGGAAGTTTCTTCAATCTGATATCGCACTTCCTGCGAAGTGATCGACACTGCTTTCAATTCTAGTTATGCTACTCTTGCTTAGAGTTGTTGAATGGCTTCATCGAGCTTCCCCACCTGGCTCTTAATTGTCTCTTCTTCCATCTGTGCCAATCCTGGAACAGAGCGAAGTGCTCGAGTGACAGCTTCTCTCTCTCCAATATGCTCCGTGAGAAACTAATCTTTCTCTCTCTCGGTCTTCTCTCTGTCCTCTTAAAACATCGCTCGGAGGTTGTCTTTCTCTTGCTTCATAACTGAACTTTTCTCTAGGGCTTCCTCCTTTGCTTGCTTCAAGGGGTCAATGGCCTGTGCTTTTTCCTCCTACACTCAATGAAGACGAGCCTCTGTCGCATCTACTAATCTACGTAGTTGGGCAGGCTCAAATACCACTTCTATACCCCTTGATGACAATGGTGTAGTAGACACTGCGGGGCTTGAATAGAGAACCTATTGTACCCCTTTGAGCTCTACCTTGATCCTGTCATACATTATCTCTTGTTTTGCTTCGTTTCTCTAAAAAATTTCCTCTAAAGTATTTGATACAACTGCGATGATGAGGTCAATATCATCCACTATAAGTACAGTTTGTAATTGAGGCTTATTCTCTCGTGACTTCTTCCACGCCGGGGGTTTCTTTGGAGAAACCTTTCTTTTATTTGATGTCTCGTCCTCTATAAGTAGATATTTAGGCAGTGTCACTTTTCCCTATTCCTTCTTGTCGTCTTCCCCTTTGTCCTCTTTTTGGTCTACTTCGTCATCTCCTCCTCCTCTAGGTGACTCCGATGCAGTTTCCTTTTATGCGTTGTTTATTTCCTGCACCTCTTCCTTCTTTTTCTTCTTTCTGCTGTTGGGTCCATCATATTCTTCTCGGGTGACCATAGGACTTTCGATGATATCGAGGTTGGAGAGCTCTGTCTGATCGAATGGTACAAGGAATTCATCTGGCCACTCTTTAGTTATCTCCTCCATGTCTTCATCAGTTAATTTACAATACGACTCCAGCTCCTCCTTGGTTTCATCCCTATGCACAGTGATATATATAAAGTGTTAGTCTATGAGAAACTTCATGAGTGGCTTGAACCGATGGAGTGTATTTGGAGTCATTCGGTGGAATGACTCAATGGATTGTGTGAGTTATAGATAGTAAGTGTGGAAGACAATGTTCGACTTCCACTGCTTCACCACATCGCTTGAGTACCACAAAGTGGTGAACATTGCGACCAATGGTTCATATGGCTCAGCTTCAGGGAGGTTTTCTCCTTTGGACATCTCCCAAGTGACAAAGGCAACGAGAATAAACAACCAGCTGAAGTGAAACTCATAGCCCTTTTCTTGGGCTTCACGACAATATTTCTCCAACTGGTTGATGAGGTAGCTCACCCAGTTCATCTACATCCCTTCGACGCACTTTCCTGCGAGGTCAATTATGAACCTTGTGACCTACGTCGGTCTGTTCTTCCTGGCGAGCTTACCATATATCAAATGGAAAGCTAGGCGCACTGCGCCATTTTGGATGGACGTTACCTTGTAGCATTGCTTCCCTTTCTCCACATCTCCATAGGTGTCCTTTATTCGTTGCACCAGGGCATGATCTATAGCCTTCCCTAGGTAAAAATCCTAAGGGTCCATTCCCTACATGCCCAATCCATTGATCTGGTGGATCAACACCGGATCTATAGTGATGCGCCTATCCAATCACAGGTACCCTCAATGGAATAACGACAAGAGGATTTTAATGCATGCATTAACCTCCTGATGTTTGCCAAAGTTTGGTATCTTCATCACATTAAGGATGGTTGATCTCGCGATGGCCATGGTCCACAGTAGGGGGATTATCTTCGGCTTCTTCCCCATTGTATTTTTCAAGTACTTATGTGGTGGGAGCACTCCATAATTCTTGCGGTCTCCTAAGTTGAAAATTTTGATATTGTGGTAGCTTCGGGAGGTATGAACCTCTATTGTAACCTTTGATAAGATTAGAATGTTCTGGAAGGAAGAAAAGAAATGAAGGAAACCCTAGACAAGATGTCGACTACAGAAATATAATTAATATGAATTAATTAGTACCCAGAAGGAGAAGTCGGCCCAGGCAATCCTGCCAGAATTACTATAAATATAGGGCATCAGTCTCTCATTATTCACATTCTCAGAATTGCAGAAGTCACTTGTGCGCACTGCAGTCTGGAAGTTTTGTGCACAAGTTCCGGGGAAGGTGTTGCGCCAGTTTCAGGGTTGGAATATCTGATCATCTTTGGTTACTTTCTTGCTTGGTGCATTAGCCCTTCCTAGCTATTGATTGCTACCAGGATTCTTCTCTTTGTCAAGGTCAATGTTCTTGGAGGGTGGCTTCGGCCTATGGTTGGGTGACAAGGGTATTGTCAATGGTAAAATGAGCACAATCCTTCATATTCTAACAGGTTATGGGCCCACACCTCCTTCATTTAGTCTAAACATTGGAAGGAAGCATAACCGCTACGATATTCAGCTCGTTGAGAAATTATCGCTAGGATTACTAGCAAGAGAAGATTCCAAGACACTGTCGCTAGGGTTACCAGAAGAATCAGTTGTAGAAACCCTAATCTCATATCCTGCACCTTGTGATGGAGCATTTGACTCATGGAAAAGATATTCAAATGTGCCCTAGTTTATCACACCTTTTGTCTATCCCAGAAGTTTTGTATCTAAGCATGACTAGCTACCAGTCAACTGAAGATATGAGTGAAATGATTAGTCTCTTACACTACTCAGCACTCACTAGAACGATTGAAGATGACATGTGGATAATCGATAGTGGATCTTCTAGGAACATGACCGGAGATCAAGCCAGACTCTCAAACCTAAATGAGAAGAAAACATCTTACAAGGTGGAGCTTTGAGACAAAAGCACTTATCCAGTCGAAGGATTTGGACAAGCCTCTGTCAAGTTGAAATCAGAAGAATGGTTGAAGGAATACTAGAATTTAAATCTACACATGAAGGAATTTGCAAGGGATGTGCCCTTGGGAAGAATATCAGGAAACCATTCCCAAGCAGCAAAACCAGATCTAAGGAGATCCTAGATCTAATACATTCAGATTTTTGTGGTCCGATGCCAGTCAGATCTCTAGGAGGATCTCTTTACTATGTAATATTCATAGATGACTATTCAAGAAAGACTTGGCTATACCTACTAAAGAAAAAAGATGAAGTATTTAGAAAATTCCAAGAATTCAAAGTAGAAATAGAAAACCTCACGAACAAGAAGATCAAGACATTAAGAACAGATAATGGAGGACAATACACCTCGAAAGAATTCATTGCATTCTGCAAATCGACAGGGATTAGGAGGGAGTTGATTGTTCCTCATAATCCTCAACAAAATGGTGTAGTAGAAAGAAAGAACATATCTATTGAAGAAACCGTAAAATCCTTACTGAATGATCAAGGTCTATCCATGTTCTTATGGGGAGAAGTAGCAATGACAATAATATATGGGCAGAACAGAAGTCCTCATCATATATTGAAGGCATGACATCAGAAGAAGCCTTCTCAGGTAAGAAACCTAATGTGGAAAACCTA
>SNQJ01S0036758.1:36067-50644 GCA_010110895.2 Picea sitchensis
TTGGATGTCCTGTTTACTCTCACATTCCCAAGGACAAAAGGAATAAACTAGAACCCTCAGGAAAAAGGGGGATATTCATAGGATACAATGATTCATCCAAATATTATAGAATATATATTCCAGAACAACACAAGATCGAAGTCAATAGAGACATAACATTCAATGAAAAGATGGCCTTCAAGAAATCCATAGAAGAAACTATTGAAGAACCTAATGAAGAAAAAACAGAAAATGAAAATGACGAAAAGGAGCAACCTAATCATCCTATGGAGCCATGCGAAAAAATTGATTCAGGTATTGTACCCAAGACCAAAAAATGACCAGCTTGTCTTGAAGCTACCTTACAAGATGAAAAAAGACTCAAGGTTCTAGAAGGAACATTCAAAAAGAGTAAAATACCTAAAATATTCTCAAGTTATGCAGCATACATGACGAAGCTTCTAGATGAAGAACGTAGCACATTTGAAGAAGCAGTTCAAAAGGGACAATGGAAAGAAGCTATGAAGGAAGAGAATCAATCCATTATGAAAAATGAGGTATGGGAAATTGTACCTAGACCTAAAGAAAAATCAACGGTAACTTCAAAATGGGTATACAAGATCAAACATGCAATAGACGAAAGCGTGGATAAATACAAGGAAAGATTCATAGCCAGAGGGTTATCCCAGAAGGAGGGAGAAGATTATGATGAAACTCTTGCTCCGGTGGCTAAATATACTTCCATCAGAGTTATCATATCTCTTGCCACTTCCATGGGATGGAACTTACATCAGATGGATGTAAAGACAACTTTCTTTAATGGAGCAATTGAAGAAGAAGTATATATTGAACAACCTCAAGGGTTTGAGGTACATTCCAAAGACACTCATGTTTGCAGATTAAAGAAACCTCTATATGGACTCAAGCAAGATCCAAGGGCTTGGTATGCTAGAATCAACAACTATCTAACAATACTTGGTTTCTCCAAGAGTCATGCAGATCCAAAAATTTATTATAAAGTCGTGGACAATGAACATGTAATTCTACCACTATATGTTGACGATCTATTCATAATAGGTGAAGAGTCTCTCATCATTCAGTGCAAGAAGAAACTAGCTTATGAATTTGATATGAAAGATCTAGGTCTCATGCATTATTACTTGGGACTAGAAGTATGGTAGAAGTGTGGTGAAGTATTCCTTGGACAAGGAAAGTACGCAATAAAAATCCTTCAGAAGTTTGGAATGATGGACTGTAAGTCCACAGACACTCCTATGAATGAGGATATAAGAAAATTAAAAGATCCAGATTCTGATCCAGTAGATCCATCTCTATATCGACAACTAATTGGGTCATTGATGTATTTAGTAAATACTCAACGAGACATTTTCTTTGTCGTGAATACACTAAGCCAGTTCTAGGTGGAACCAAGACATGAGCATTGGATAGTTGCAAATCATGTATTAAGATATATTTGTGGGACAATAAACTATGGCTTGATATATACCGCATCCAGTGATATCCAACTTCATGGATTCACAGACTCAGATGGGAAGGAAGTGCAGAAAATAGAAAGAGCACTTCAGGTATGTGTTTCAGCTTGGGCTCCACTATGATATCTTCAAGCAGCATGAAACAAAATTATGTCATACTCAAGACATCAGAAGCATAGTATATGGCAGCATGTGAAGCATGCACAAAAGAAATATGGCTAAGGAAGTTAATCTCTGATTTATTTGATCAGATTCCAGAATCGACCATAATACATTGTGATAATCAGAGTTGTATAAGATTATTAGAAAATTCCATGTTTCATGAAATGTCAAAACACATTGTGATCAAATACTACTTTATTCGAGATAAAGTCCAGGAAGGAGAAGTAAAGCTCAAGTATATCCCCACAAATGAGAAGACAATAAACATCCTGACAAAACCTCTATCCGGAATAAAGTTTGCATATTTTCGAGAGAATATGGGGATCGTGGAAATAACTCCCTTAGCTGAAAGGGAATAAATGACTCTCCAGGTTGGGAGTGAGCACTAAAAATATTATTGAAGACATTTATTTTCGATATTGAAAAATAGCCCAGTTGGGCAGATTCTTTCCTGTTCAGAAAGTGGATTGAAATTTTTTATGGATAGCGATTTCCCATTGTGGTTAACATGGGAAATGGTCCAGATTGTTGATGTATCATAGACAGTGAATTCCCATTGTGGTTAACATGGGGAGTGGTCTAATGAAGTCTCTCTTCTTGAGGGTTACTCAATAATACTGGCCCGCCTCACCGGACAACAATTTCTCAGTGTGGTTAACATGAGGTATGGTCTGTTGTGGAGGTTGATATAGGACAGTCTTTTCCTCTTGTGGTTAATAGAGGAAATGGTCCAGACAATCATTCCTTAGGGTGTATTCATTCTCTCTAGTTTTCACTTTGTTTAGTACCAGAGGAATGTCCCAGGGTGGAGAATGGTCTAGGCTCAACAATAAGGGACAAACATTCCTTAGGGAAGATTCATTCTCTCCAGGTTACACTTTGTTTAGTGTCGGAGGAATGGTCTAGGCTCAGAAATCAGAAGAAATCATTCTTCCTTGTCTGAGAAGACTCATCATTGATGTTCTACACTGAGTGAAGATATTCTTTTAGAGCTCACAAGTGAGTGAAATATTGGCCCAGATGATTCAGTTTATATTTAATAATATTTTCTATGCAGGTTGCTAATAGATGATTGTTATGGAGACTACCTGTCTCTTGACAGTAGAGATATGGTACTGTGGTGGATATGTTCCATTGTTTGTGACTATGTGTCATGGTTTGAGTAGTTGTGTACTACCGTGGATAGACACAGTTGTGTTCTATCAATTGATATCGTACCATCTGTCATGGACATTATTCAGTTGGATAATAATGACGATAATCGTGATACTACCAGCTAAATGGTTTGTTTTGTGCTCAAGACCATACCTCCCTAGCTAGGAGGGAGTGTTGATATTATGGTAGCTTCGAAAGGTATGAACCGCTATTGTGACCTTTGACAAGATTAGAATGTTTCAGAAGGTAGCAAAGAAATGAAGGAAACCCTATACAAGAGGTCGGATATAGAAATATAATTAATATGAATTAATTAGTACCCAGAAGGAGAAGTCATCCCAGGAAAACCTGCCAAAATTACTATAAATATAGGGTGCCAGTCTCTCATTATTCACATTCTTATAATTGCATAAGTCACTTATGCGCACTACAGTCTGACAGTTTTGCATGCAAGTTCTAGGGAAGGTGTTGCACCAGCTCCTGGGTTGGAATATCTGATCATCTTTAGTGCATTAGCCTTGCTTGGCTATTGATTTCTATAAGGATTCTTCTCTTTGTCAAGGTCAAGGTGCTCAGAGGGTGTCTTCGGCCTATGGTTGGGTGAAAAGGGTATTTTCAATGGTAAAATGAGCACAATCCTTCATATTCTAACAGAAATCACTGATCTTGAGCATCAAAATCTATCCCAACTGTGGTCCAACTCCTTGTATCCCCTTCGAGAGGTACGCAGTGACCAATGTATAGTTGAAATATCTTGGGATGCTCTCATGAATAACCATGCCAGCCAAGAGAGGGATATAGCTGGGCAAGACTGATAGGATGAGCTTCGCATTTGCCAGGTCATCGCGATGCTTACTTATTTTCTCTATCACAGTCCAGGATGGCCTAGATCGATGTGCAGTCGACAGGGATGCTTGCAATCCTCTCGTTGACGAAGCCTATGATCCTATGGACATGACCTTCTCATCCATAAGGTCTATTAGGATCTCTTCTATGGGATTCTCTAATGTGATAAGGTTGTAATGCCTCAATCAATATGATTCCACCTGTTATGAAATCGTCCCAACATTCCAATGGCAATCTTTCTAGAAATAAATTCCTTTCTAGACGTTCTGGAGCACCGTTCTAATGGTTGAAATGCCTCCAAAAGTCATATTTATTTTCCAAGTTGAAGTTCTAGTCTACTCTATTATAGTATTCCGGTGAGGTTCAAGTTATGCAAGCCTTCCTTCTGCAAAGTCCTTTCTGGAATCTCCTGTAATTTTTCTAGATTTGCTTCCTTCTTACTGATATTTCTCACTTTTTTCCCTATGATATGCGTCTCTGGATTCCTCTTTCCATTCTTGTTCTTATCTTCTCTTATCATAGTAACTTCACACTGCCGAGGGTCTTTCACAGGGTTCGAAGGAAATACATTTTCTCTTACTGTTTTTGGAGTAGATGTTCTTCTCTTCTACATGGATAAGTTCTTTAAGCCTTCTTGTGTTATTTCAATTTCGACAGCCAGGTCTCTGGCCCTTAGTTGCTTCAACTTTTCCTCTTGTTATTCTATTTAGCACGCTATTCCCCTAGCCATGAAATCCCTTAATTCTTGTTTTTTTCTATTCTATAGTTTCCTCTTCTTCTTTTCTTCAAATCTGATCTCTCTCAATCCAAGTCCTTCCTAAAAAAAGTGAAAAAGGAGCATTGTTCTCAACAAACTTAATGAACTTGAATTCCTCTTATGTCGATGTTCCATGAGCACTCATAGGTACATGAGTAAGTCTTCCACATAGGGTTATCAACTTTCCTTTAAACAATCCTATTCCTCCCAATGAAGGAATCATAGCAAGCTTTCCCAAAATTTCCCAAGTACCTTATGGCATAATGTTTACTTGTGTTTCTACATCCAATACACAGTCTATGTCAAAGTCTCCTATTCTTGTTTCTATGCACTGCTATTATTTTAAGATCTCTAGTAAATTGATGTCTTTGTGATCATTCAGTGTTTCTTTCATCTGCAATAATATAGCCTCTGATTCTTTGTGGTTCTCCAGTATATTCTTAGTCTCTTGACCTTCTTCATGGTTTTCTTGTTTCATGTTCATCTTCTCAAATTTAGCAATCATTCTAGGGAAATCCATAACTTCATGACCAACAACTTTACAACAAGCACAGATAGGGCCTATACTAGGGCATTCCTTATCAACATGTCCCGGTCTTCTGCAACATAATAAAGAGTCAATCCCCTCTTTCTCTTAAATGATCCCCAACCTTTCTTGTACTGCACACTAGGATCACAATGATGGACCTGCAAATAATTCTTTCTAGGATCCTGCATCCACTTGTTAGTCCAAAAATTCTTTCTATACATAGGAATGACATATCTTTCATTAACTTGATCAAATATATTCATATCAAATCTTCTTTCTTCTAGTTGTGCCATAGTTTTTTAGACTAGTGCAAAATCTATCAAACGTACCTAGATCCATTCTTTCGAAAAAACAAATTCCACTTATCTTACCTTTATCACAGCACAAAGCTTTTACATGTTGCCTCTTTTCTTCATATCTGGGTCACTTATTAGCACATAGATTCATAATTCAAGTAGAATATTGTGCACTACAACAACAAATCTACGCATAGAGATTTCTCTTTTCTTCAGTTCCCAACAATCATAGTTTCATGTCCCGAAAATGGAACCATCTGTTAGCATAGGGGAAGACCCGGGGTTCAACACTTCAACAATGCACCAAAAAAAACCTAACTATCGACCCTTTCGACAACACCTACGAAGCAGATGAAGTCTCACCTGAGGTAGAGGCAGGGGGGGGTTGTAGGACTCAAGTGTCTACGACCTAGATGAGACACAGATCTGTGATCACAATACTTATCAAAGCACTTAGCAATTAACATTCATTAGTCTTTCAACCTTATTCACATCACAGGTAAAAAACCTAATTACATAACATCGCAATATTTATCAAGATCTAAATATATCTAACCATTCATCCGATAGCATCAAAGTATATATAGTATTCATTCACATATAAGGCACTAAGATGCTACATCAAATGCATCTAACATACATAAATATTACAACACTAAGCATAGATCACAACAATAACATATCAACCACATCGCACAAAGCAAGAAAAACATAGGATATACATGGTTCACGCCAGTGTGGGGCTATGCCCACCAACTCTTCTCTTCTTTATTAGGCTTTTCCAGTCTTCTTACATGCAACAATCCACAAGGCTAACCCTGCATAGGACAAGAGATCTATGTGCACCTCACCAGATCCTCCTTCCCCGAGTTAGGTTAGAGCAAAAAACCTTACATAGTCTGCACACAAAGCCTCTTACAATCACTTTCACTTAGCTCTGCAAGTCTTAACACATAGTATATACAAAGTCGATTACAAATACTTGCACTTAGAAACATACATCCACTACTACCTTTTACATTTCTTAGCTCCCTATTTATACATTACAAATGGGGTCTAAACATGGGTAAACCCATGAGCCGACATCCCATACCTGTTACATAAACCCTAAACCCAAAAATCCCGCAAAAGGGGGCAAGATCCCATGATCTCTACTTCACCTGGGTGCTTCTACCAGCTTGTCAAAGTCCCAAAAGTTGTCAAACACAACCAAGGTTATCCAAAACTTGGTCGAGGGCCGACAAATAGTTTCGTGCAAATCCTTTAGTGGCTACCAACAAGCGACACATCGTTTTCGAGCGGAGGCGACGCCCCCTTCAAGGTAGAAATAAAATTTGATATTTATATATTTGAAGGTCAGATAAACACAGGTATTGTAGACAAGTGGTTGAATCTACTAGAAGGGTATTTTTCCATCCATAACTTTTCGAATAGAGAAAATATTACTTTTGCGATCCTCAAAGCCATTTCCCATGTCAAATATTCGTGGGAAACTTTCTGTGAGAAAAAGGAAACAGATGAACCCTCATTATTTACAGTCATGGCCACCTAGGAATCCTTCAAGGATTCTATTAAGGAACAATACTACCATGTTGCAAGTTATGACGACTTGTATACCAAATGGACCACACTACGGTAGGAAAGAGAGCAAGCAGTGCAATATTTCACAAATATATTTCGTACCTTGCACACCAAGCTAGGTATAAAAGATTTAGAGTGACATCTGGTGCTCAAGTATCGCGGTGCTCTACATAGATACATCCATACCAAAATGAAATTTCTGGACATCTCATCCTTGGGCGCGGCCTACCAATATGTGGTCAAAATTGAGGAGAATCTCAAACAAAAGATGCGACAATTTGGGCTTGGGAACCCCTCACAAAAAAAGCCAGGAAAGGGCGGCCCCAAACCACAAAACAAAGGACAAATAAAACATGGATAGTATCAGGACAACCATTCCAAGCCGCAGGCAAAGAAGGACACTGAAAAGACAAAGAAAGATACCGGGAAGTGGTGCGACTTCCATAAGAGCCCTTGGAATAACACTGCTGACTGCTGCTCAAAGAAGTCACTGATGGAAGAAGTGAAAGCCTTTGAATTAGATGTGGTTTTTGACTCTAAGTCAGAACTAGAAAGGGGAAGACAAATCATTGATGCAGAACCTAGTGCCACCATTTATACCACCAAGCTCCAAATTTGTGAACCAGACAAGCTAGAAGAAGGAGAGCACCTCTTCCATTCACAGATGTGGGTAAAAGGCACCCCGATGCTCTTCATCATTGATAGCGGTATCTAGAAGAACCTCATATCAACATAAGTCATCAAGCATATGGCCCTATTGAACATTCTGCACCCACAACCCTACACCATTGGATGGCTCTGCGAAGGAAGCAATCTCGTGTCAGCCAATAGTGTCGACTGTCGTACGACATCAAGCCTTTAAAATATGAAGTATTGTGTGATGTTTCTCCTCTCAAAGTTTGTGATGTTATTTTGGGACAACCTTATTTATGGAAACATCATGCTGTATATGAGTCCAGGCCTTGTAGTTTTATTATTACTTTGAACAACCTATTGATATGTTGTCAAAATCGAGAAAAAGATTAAAAAAAAGATGCGATAATCTAGCCCTCATAACCCCTCACATCAAAAGAAAGTAAAGGGAATCTCGACCCACAGAAAAAAATACAGAGAAAAGAAGGACAACCTCAAGACAACCAGTCTAGGCTACAAGTAAGGAAGGACACCAGAAAGACTAAGAAAGATACCGGGTAGTGGTATGACTTCCATAAGAGCCCCTGGCATAACACTGTTGATTTTCACTCAAAGATATTGTTGGTGGTTGAGGTGAAAGCCTCTAAATCAGATGCAGGTTTCGACTCTGAGTCAGAAATAAAAAGGGGGAGATGGATCATTGACGCAGAACCCAGTGCCACCATTGCTACCACCAAGGTCCATCTTGGTTAACCAAATGAGCCAGAAGAAGGTGAGCACCTCTTTCATTCATAGATGTGGGTAAAATGCACACTGATGCACTTTATTGTTGATAGTGGTAGACAAAATAACCTCAACCTAGAAGAGGTCACCAACTAGATATCCATGTCGACAACGCCACACCTGCAACCCTACACCATTGGATGGATCCGCCAATAAAGAGATATTCGCATCATCCAACAGTTTCACCTGTCATATGGCATCAAGCCCTTCAAATATTAGGCATTGTGTGAGGTTTCTCCTCTTGAAGTTTGTAATGTTATTTTGGACCAACCTTATTTATCGAAATTTCATGTTGTATATGAGTCTAGGCCTCGCAGTGTTATTATTACTTTGAACAAGAAATTGTATAGGATACCTGAAGTAGTCCCACCTAGTGCTATTTCCTTGATCTCTGCTAAGCAATGTGCTAGCACTGAGAGTCACCCTCAGACTGCTAGAGGATAAGCCCAGTACCTATCAAAATGTAAATGGATTAAAATGGTTTGAGTAGGTGGATCAACAAGACTTTAAATAAAGGAAAGGAAAACATATATCACTGTAGATCAGTGATAAACCATTGGGCTATGGAGTCATAAACAGTATGCTCATTGAAGGAATTTAAACTCGCTATGAGACAAAATATTTGTATAATGATGAAGAGAATAATAAGAGAATAACATAAAGACGAATATTCACTAATATGATATCCTCTCTACAAGGAGAATTTACATGTGTATGAATAGTAAACAATTATAAGTAGGCAAGCTTACAATAGATCCTCTACTGCATCAAGAATCTATCAATCAAACGAAAGTTTTAATCCTTAAAATCAGAAATACGTTCAAACAAGTAGAAGAATAGAACAAAGAACATAGAAGACAAATCTGATGAAACAACTATTATGAATCTTCAATAACATACAATTTACAGCTAAATTCCCCTCCGGCTTGCAAACTGAAATATACAGTCATAAACATTTCTCAAAACCTCCTTCAGTCTTGGGCCGAACCCCCCCTCTTTTATTATGTCATTCATCAGATGAATTTATAATAAAAAACGTAGACATATCTTGTTTCTTGGGCGCCTTTTCTCTAGTTTCATGTGTCTTCTCTTGTCTGTCTTGTTCCTTCTGTCAGAAGGAAACTCTAATCAGTATAGACCTGTGGGAAAAAATTCCCTCTGTGGTACTTCAGGATGACATTTTTCTGTCTCCTCAGCCAAACCCTCCATGCTTCCATTTAAGGGGGTAGTTGATGGTTCAACCACCGATCCTTCTTTCATTAACTGATTTCTCCTTGGGATCAGGACGAGGCCTAACACCTAGTTTTTCACCATGCGCTCCTCTCAGATTGGACCCTATATAAGCATGTGATTGTGGAATATCCCAAGGGTGGTTTGGATGCATACTGCTTCAACCCTCGAAATCCACCACCAAATCTTGTTTCTCTTGAGGACAAAATCTCTCAGATGCCCAAGCAACCTCTCATGGAAAGAGAAAAGAAATATGATGGGACATGAGATCCTTTCAAAATGTTTCTTGAGGAAGCCCTCACGCAATAGAGGAACAGGATGATGGATAGTACTGGCACAGAGGGAGACCCAAGGTTCAACACTTCAACAACGCACCAACAAAACCCTAACTATCGACCCTTTCGGCAACACCTACGAAGTAGATGAAGTCTCATTCGAGGTAGAGGAAGGGGGGGTTATAGGACTCAAATTTCTACAACCTATATGGGACATAGATCTGTGATCACAATACTTAACAGAGCACTTATTAATTAATATTCATTAGTATTTGACTCTTATTCACATTGCAGGTAAAAACCCTAATTATAGAACAACGCAGTATTGATCAAGATCTAAATATATCTAACCATTCATCACATAGCATCAAAGTAGATCTAGTATTCATAAACATATAAGGCACTAATCTACTACATTAGATGCATCTAACATACATAAATATTACAACACTAAGCATAAATCACAACAATAACATATCAACCACATCGCACAAAGCAAGCACAACATAGGATATATGTGGTTCACCCCAGTGTGGGGCTATGCCCACCAAATCTTCTCTTCTTTATTAGGCTCTTCCAATCTTCTTACATGCACCAAGCCACAAGGCTAACCCCACATAGGATAGGAGATATGTGTGCACCTTGCTAGGTCCTCCTTCCTCGAGTTAGGTCACAGCACAAAGACTTACACAATTTGTGCACAAAGCCTCTTACAATCACTTGCACTTAGATCTGCAAGTCTTAACACACAGTATATACAAAGTTGATTACAAATACTTGCAGTTAGCCACATACATCCACTACTACCTTTTACATTACTTAGCTCCCTATTTTTACATTACAAATGGGGCCTAAACATGGGTAAACCCATGGGCCTACATCCCATACTGGTTACATAAACCCTAAACCCAAAAATCCCTTAAAAAGGGGGCGAGATCCCATGATCTTCATTTCACCCGAGCACTTCGATCAGCCTATCAAAGTCCCAAAAGTGGTAAAAAACAACCAAGGTTATCCAAAACTCGGTCGAGGGCCAACAGGCCCCTAACAGTCACATATGACTTGTCCCGAGTCACTCTGATCTAGGAAATTCTGATTCGAAGGCCTCATGCTTGGATCGAGATTCCTCTAATTGCTACTTCTCTAGAGCCTCATTCCCAATGAACTCTTAAATGATTGTCTTGGTGATAGGTCCTTCCAAGGATTGTTTCACTATGGTGACCACTTGTTCCATCTTTGCACCTTGTCCCTCGATCTCCTCAAAAAGTGTGTAGGATTTGTCCTGTACCGAATGGAGTCTCTGGCTCAATTCCATTACTCTACTCTGGATGGCATGGACCTGCTTATGAACTATGTGTTGTTCCTGTAACCTTTTCATCTTCTCAACTGCTGAAAGCAGTTTCAGATGTGCTTGCATTGTCAATTCTTTTTTCTTTTCCTCCTGAAGATGTGCTTCCAATGTTCTTAGTTTTGGGTCCTCAACAAGGCGCTCATAGGTATGCATAGTTTGGTTACTGAGTTTATTTCATTCTAACTCCAATGCCTTGATTCTTTTGACTACGCTCTGAGTAATTTCTTCCCTCTGATCTTGTACTTCCTGTAGAGTGCTCGACACTAATTTCAATTCCAGTTCTACTACTCTTAGAGCTCCTAAATGTCTTTAGCGAGCTTCCCCACCTGGATCTTAGTTTTCTCTTCTTCCATATGTGCTAATCCTAGCATGGAGCGAATTGCTCGAGTGACTGCTTCTCTAACTCGAATCTGCTTCGCGAGCAGCTGATATTTCTCTCTCTGGATCTTCTCTATGTCCTCTTCAAAATTGGTCAGAGGTTGTCTCCCTCTTTCTTCATAACCTGACTTTTCTCTAGGGATTCCTCCTTTGCTTGGTTCAAGGCCTATGTGGCCTATTCTTTTTCCTCTTGCACTCAATGAAGGTGAGCCTCTGTCGGATATGCTAATCTACGTAGTTAGGCAGCCTCATCTCCCACTTCTATACCCCCTGATGACAATGACGCAGTAGACACTGCACGACTCAAATAGAGATCATGTTGTACCCCTTTGAGCTCCACCTCTGTCCTGTCATACATTGTCTCCTGTTTTGATTTGTTTCACGGAAAAATGTCCTATGAAGTATCTGATACAACTGCGATGATGAGGTCGATATCATCCACCATAACTACAGTCTATAATTGAGGCTTATTAGCTCGTGACTTCTTCTGCATTGAGGGTTTCTTTGGAGAAACCTTTATTTTCTTTGACGTCTCGGCCTCTGTAAGGGGATCTTTAGGTGGTGTCACTTCACCCTGTTCCTTCTTGTCTTCTTCCCCTTTGTCCTCTTTTTGGTCTACTTCGTCATCTCCTCCTCCTCCTCTAGTTGACTCCGATGTAGTTTCCTTTGATGCATTATTTATTTCGTTCACCTCTTCCTTCTTTTTCTTCTTGCTACTGCTCAGTCCATCATATTCTTCTTGGGTTACTATAGGACTTCTGATGATATCAGGGTTGGAGAGCCTCGTCTTCTCAGCTGGTACAAGGAATTCATCCAACCACTCCTTTGTTATCTCCTCCATGTCTTCATCAGTTAATTTATAGTACGCTTGCAGCTCCTGCTTAGTTTCATTCCTATGCGCACTGATATATATAAAGTGTTGGTCTACGCAAAACTTCGTGAGTGACCTAAACCGATGTAGTGTATTCAGAGTCATTCAGGGGAATGACTCAATGGCTCGTGTGAGTTGTATATAGTAAGAGTGGAAGAAAGCAGTCAACTGTCACTACTTCTCCATATAGCTTGAGTACCACAAGATGGTGAACCTCGCGGCCATTGGTTCAGACGGCTCAACTTCAGGGAAGGTTACTCCTTCCATCATCTCTGAATCAACAAAGGCAATGAGAATCAACAACCAGCTAAAGTGAAACTCGTATCCCTAGTCTTGCGCTTCGCAACAAGATTTCTCCAATTGGTTGATGAGGCATCTCACTCAGTTTATCTACATCCCTTAGATGCACTTTCCTGTGAGGTCGATGACGAACCCCATAAATTGTGTCAATCTATTTTTCTTGATGAGCTTACCAACGATCAACTGGAAAGCTAGGTGCACTGTGTCATTTTGGATGGATGTTACCTTGTGGCCCGGCTTACCTTTCTCCAAATCACCATAAGTGTCCTTTATTCACTGCACCAGGGCACGATCTGCAACCTTCCCTGGGTAAAAATCCCGAGGGTCCAGTCCCTACATGCTCAATCCAGTGATCCGATGGATCAACACTGGATCTACAATGATGCTCCTATCTAGTCATAGGTACCCACCATGGAAGCACGACAAGAGGAGTTTAACGCATGCGTTAACCTCCTGATGTTTGTTGAAGTGTGGTATCTTCATCACATTAAGGATGGTTGATCTCATGATGTCCATGGTCCACAGTTGGGGGACTATCTTCAACTTATTCTATGTTTTCTTTGTCAAGTAGTTATGTGGTGGGAGAATTCCATAATTCTTGCGGTCTTTGTTGAAGGAAAATCTCCCAGTGGACAGGTAGATCTCCTCTTGAGAGATAGACTCTTAACTCTTAAGAAAGAAGACACTTAACGTGCACACTGACTTCCTTTCAGATCTATACAAACTAATACATGAGGAGGAAGGAGAAAAGAAGTACCTTTTACAGGCGTTTGTCCCTGCACGCTCTGAGTTGAGCTCCAATATTTCGCTACTCGATGAGCTCTGTAGACAAACAATAGTACAACCGCTTCCTACTCTATTGATATTAGCTTGAAATGGACCTATCTATCAGAGACAAGTTCATGTGAGATTAAACACAAACTAGAAGGAAACATGCCAAGCATGTCATATTAATGAGAATAATGACAGAAGTAACTTACAACCGTAGATGCGAGTGCGAAAACTTCGTCAAGTCCCCTTTATCTAACCCTTGCTCAAAAGATCCACGATCCGGATGACAACAACTTCACTGATTACTTTCCTCCAGTTCACTGTGTGTTTCCTATGAGATCATAGGTTTCATGCTTCCAATTCTTCCTCCTCTTTCACCATCATAGAGCCTGCTTATATAGGTTTAGAGAGGCCTAACCTCTTGAGGTATCTTTAGGGTAAGATGAGGATTTTCCTCCTTGAGTCAGGGATCTTCCCTAAGATCATGGTTGAACCAGGAGTTTGAATGTAACTACCTTCCAAGATTGAAATATCTTCCCCTTATTCTCCTCGACAGATCAACTGTTGCCCGGAATAGGTAGCGCTCCCTCAAGAAGGCCATCAGAGCGCTATAACACTCCCTAGTAGGCTTTAGGGGGGCGCCAACACTCTTGAAATGCATAGCGCTCCTTCAGAAGGGTTGTTTGGTGTTATAATTCTCCCTATCACTTTATAGGGGAGCGCCAGCACTCCTAAGAGTGATATAGGGGAGCGCTCTCTTCTAAAACCTTAGATTGAATGCTTCTTTCAAATGACAAGAGGTACTTAACTTCAGTTAACCATTCCTCTTCCTTCAAATCAATTGTTTGAGGCATTTTAAGTGTCTTCTTATTGTCATTATATGTATGACATGGGTATCATGGAAGCATGCTTTGCTTGACACTTGCGACACTTGTGAGCAACATGTAACACTTGCAACACTTATCAAAGCGAGTAATGTTGATGTGTAACATATTTCCCCCCAAAGTATGAAGTTAGAAGATGAGAACTGATAACTGAAATTCTTTGTAGACTTTCAAGCAAGGGTATAGACTCGGAGAACCTGAAAGAAGTTGCACACAAACATCCAACAAATATTATGACATGTTCCAAACCCAAGGCATGCATACCTATGCTTGGGTGCTCAAGACTTGCAAGATATGGCCGCC